>JAUMHE010000029.1:2082897-2107791 GCA_032359235.1 Enteromius mattozi | reverse complement strand
CATAGCAATAATTGGGTGCCAATAATTGTGGCTAACATGTATTGGAGAAAAACATTTATTTCATCATGAGTTTTTCTTCTTTTTTACTTCAGTGGTAGGTTAGAATTTTGTGAATTTTTTGAATGAAAGCTCAAAATGATAAACAATGCAGATTTATTTTCACAGCCACCTTTGCTCAGATTTACCAAGATAATTTAATTTATCTTAAAATGTGATGTGTTTCTGTTATTGCAAAGCTGAATTTTTGCATGATCCTTCAGTAATCTTTACAATGGTCTTCAAGAAATACTAAATCTGTTTATATTGGATTATATAAGGATTTGTTGATGAATATAAAGTTCTTAAGAGTAGCATTGTCATTGCTTTTCCAATTACTGAATAAAACTTTTATTTTCTTTCAAAAATAAAATCTTAGCGACACTCAAACTTTGGAAAGATTCAGTAGTGTGTTTTACCAGTTGTGTACACTTTCTGTACTCTTCTGTACTCTTTCTGTAGCGGTCTTGTTTTTCCACACAGGTGACCTTGTGCACGTACACAGAGACATATGATCACACCGCTGTTTACCATATCCACTTATAGAAGCCAAAGCACATTTTTTCCTTTCATGAGCTAAAGGTGATCTTTACTGCGGTAGGAAATGGCCAAGATCTGTCATAGCTCTGACAAATGTAGGCCAATTTTGTAGCGTTACACTTTGTTAAGACTTGTGTCCCTACAAAAAGTCACCAAGCAGCTGTGTTAACCAGCCTTCTGGGAGAGAAGCCAATGCAGTGTAGCTGAGTAAAAGATCATGGAAGTGTGCGGTTTAGCCTGGGTCATTTAACTTAGCTTTTCCTGTGCTGCACTGACAGCATGCTGCAATATCACTACGCATTTTGCATGACATTTACACACAACCTTTAGTTATTGCTTAATCAGTTTCATTAAAGGCTTTGATGTGAAGACTGTACAGAAAACATGCTTAACACTATATGTGTCAGGATATGTTAACAATATGTTTTTTTTTCTTTTTCTGAAGCTAAATTCAAGTTATCTTTTCACAGAGAATGACAACAATTTGGCATCTATGGGTGTGAATAGTTTTGTGTCTGGTGGTACTTGGTTTGAACAGCTTATTCATATTGAAGCATGTAAAGGTCATATTTGCATGTTAGAATTACGTTTACTTTTTTCAATCACAAAATTGACATTGCTGGTAAAAAAAAAAAAGAAGAACAAAAAAAAGGGGATCAAAATGCTCATTCATTTGGAGAAATGCCAGAAATTTGTGATTAAATAGCAACATATAACCCTTCTACCTGAATTGAAAAGGTTCGTGGGTTCACATGCAAATTAAAAGATTTGCATAATGACTCCTTTATTGTAATCTTCTGAGATTGGATCTGCGGCCAAAGGTAAATTAAATTCATCACTTGTAGAATGGTTCTTAATAAAAGAGGGAAGAATCTGACAGCTATGATATTTTACAACCAGTATTTAGTATCACATTGCACAGTCTGTGCTTTCTTACCTGTTTCAATAGAAATGTAATTGACCATTTGATAGAAATGTTTATATTCACCACACCACACTGATTCAATCTTCATTTACTTTTCTTAGGAAACCACGGTCGAGGATACAATCAATATAAATCTGGAGTCTTACAGCTAAAGTCCTGGAGTTTTACAGGAATAGTCCAACCTGATCTCATAAAAATATGTGCACCTCTGTGCACCTTTTGTGCAACACAAAGCCTTACTGCACATTTCACCATAGTTTCAAAGAGAAATGTCCACTGAGTGTCACTAAAACACAGGTTCCATACGTGAACTCTGGCACTTTTTATTACATTAGGTATGTAGGTATACTGCTATGTGGCTCAGAATTTAAATATCTGTGCTAAGGCTCTAAACCTACCCGATAGTGTTAACAAATGCAAAACTGATATAAAAACATATTTGTTGATGCAAACATGTCCTTTCAACAGATTTTTTACAGATTTAAACTGTTTAGTCAAACCGGAGCTCTTTGCCTCTTAAGTATGTCGCCGTACTCTGTGAGCTATTGAACAAATCTACCGTCTATGAAAACCTATAGATATGAAGCTGGATATGTGCGAAGCTAACGTTCAAAAGCATCAGTATTCAAATATCCCAGCATGTTAATATTGTTTTGAAGTCATAAGATGATATTCTTCAAGTAATTGTGCAAAAATTACGCTTTATTTATTGAAACTCTGTAAATTTGTGTGAAAAAGGAATGTGTTTGAAAGCAAGGTGTCTGAATTTGAATGCCTCTAGTCTACTCTTCTTTTGGAAACTGCAGTGATATGTACTTGTCGGTATGTATTTTGTCTCGCTAAAAAGTGCACCAGCTATGTTTATGCCATGAGACCAGGTGGGAATAGTCATTCCAGAACTGCATTTCCAACACAGACTATTGTAATTCATGAATAATTAAAAATATCCCACAGAAGACAGAAAGTCATGAAGGTTGTGATTAAATGATGATAACATTTTTTAGTTTAAATCATATGTTCGTTTGTTTTTTTCCTAATGTCACCAAACAAGACTTCTGTTTTCATGTGCTTTTTGTGATAAAGCTTATTATAAAGCATAATGCTTCACATTTCCATGGTTACAATAACATTTACAAGGCATCTTTTCAGTGGCCTTGCTTTACAGAAAATATGAGAGTGAACTGAGAAGATGTGTGTCTCTTTTACAGCAGGGGAGGATTACGCAAGGAAAAAAGAAGAGAGGAATGGAGCAACTGCATCCTCTGAGTCAGGATTATATTTAGCTCAGACCAAGCAAACAATGCAAACTGATCATGTAATAGATAAAGACAGCAGTACACATGCAGAGTACTTTTGGGGATTGTTATTTGAGCAGATTAAATGTTTATAAAATGATCTCATGAGGTTAAGCAATTAGTTTATTCCTTTCTCTCCTCACCTATTATTTACATTCTGCTCTCACTGGATGTTAAAAGCAGAACGCCCACTTCTCAAAGAGACTCGTAAACTTTTATATTGTGTCTTCACTTAATTAAAAGCATGTCCTTTATTGACTGTCTCTGCAGAAAGTTGACTGATGTCCATTTCTTTTTTTTTTCCAGTCAGTGTGATGGGACTTTATGGTCCAGCTGGGCACAGTGGAAACTCTCACTTGAATGTGGGTCGTCCTTCATATCGCAGTGACATCAGTCAATAAAGCTCCGAGAAATTGAAGATCTCTTTCCTTTCCGAGGCCAGATTTTATATAGGTCTTTTGATTTTGGCTATGGGGCCGTTTTTCAGTGATTTAATAACTTGTGCTCCCACATCCGGATCTATGTTGTTTTATCTCCACACAGATTAAATCGGGCAGTTGTGGTACATCAAACCAGGTCATGACGCAAGGATTTTCTCCGGGCAATGAAGGGAAAACTTACTGGAATACTTATTCAATGTTTTATTATATCTCCATGCATTGGAATTGTATTCATCTGGTCAACTTTGTATTAAAACATACTTACATAACCTTGAGCATTTCAAGAGAGGATCCAAACTGCAATAAATGGATTTACATAAATTAATAATACACAGAGCTGCACCGAATCCCGAAAATAATCCCCTTTCTTTGGCCATCAAGTTCTTCACACAGTATTTATACTCCACACTGTGCAATAATCTCTACCCGCAGTCTTTAAAACCACAATCACTGATGTAGGAGTATTAAATGCTTAAAAAAAACAACAATAAAGGAATTGTATACAGAGATTTTGTAACTTCTACTGGTTTGTACAGGGGGATAACAGAAAAGTATTTTTGGGGTGAAAAAAACACAAACATAAATACTTTATTTTAAAGTTTTTGATTATTTCTTTAATATTTATTGAAAATAAATGCCTTTGAGATGTGATATGAGTTTGGCAAATGGCGGGTTTAAACTCCGATCAATTGCCTCAAAAAGCACACACTTTACCATCTACACCTCTGTAGTGTTGACTAATCACACGTTAGTGGGCGAAGTTAGCGTAAATAGCCTCTGCCAACTAGTCAGGCTGTTTGCACTTAAATAGACACTATGTAATTTGTAAATTCTGACTCAATAAGTTGCAGCACGCCACCTGCAGTATCTGTTTACTGTGAAGTTTTATAACCGAAAGTTCAGTCCCGCTATACTAGCAATCAACAAACACGTCGTAATCTTCATAATTTTACAGTGATGCATTTTTTGTCCTATCACATGTAAATGAGTAAAGCGGACATTTGTTTAGCTGCTGCCACTGGCACTACTCACCACCCTCCAGTACAAAAATTTAGCTCTGCCTGTAGAAAACATGATTATTTGCATGCTATCGGCCTCTTGTGATGCAACACATGAGTATGTGCTGATAATCAGGACCTGGGACCAATTGAGCCACGGATAGCAGGCTCTTTTCGTTCACAATACGAGGAACCATATCCGCCAACTCTTACTTAATCAGGTGGTGAAAAGAGAACTGGCAGGAGGGCTCTGATTAAAATATTGTTTTTTAGCACTGCCTGGGAGAGCCAGGCTCCTTATTAAAAATTGATCCTCAAGCTGTGTCGCCTTGCGTTTCTGCCTTGCTGAAGAATTCATTACCTCTGCCACGCACCATGTCGCCTGCCTGGTATTCTTCATGTCACTGCACCCCTCCGTAACCCACACCCCCCTTTCGTTTATCAATTCTGAGATGCAAACAAACAAATATTCCAGAGGGAGGAGAGAGAAAGAGCAAGACGAGGAGGGAGGTTGAAACAAAAACACGCCGCCCCAAGGCCTTCTCAGCATGGAGTACAAGACGTTTGATCACCAGCTTGAAAACCGAATACTGTTTATTCTTATTTTCCTTCCTTTTATAAATTTATCTCTTTATGTCTTATGCCTTTAATTTTTAAATCATTACATTGCAAGTCCTTTTTTTTTTTCTTTTACTGATAGAGGATATCTTGATTGATTGACTGACTGACTGACTGACTGACTGACTGATTGATTGATAGCTAATAGGAAACAATCAAAAACACAAATGAGACAATTCCCATTCTCAGTTCCCTTGGACAACAATAAGATTGAATGGAGACATTTGCAGAATTCTGTTTGTTAATATGTTTTCTATCTCTGTTGAAAAAAAAATAAATAAAAAAAGTCAGAGACAATGGCCATGTACACACTGTAAATTTTTGGGAGTGACAACTGTATTTAAATGCGGGAGTGAATCCCCTAATTATAGTTCCATGTGTGTACGGGACACTCCCGCATCTATGATGATTGACACAGAGGAAACCATAGCAACGTATTGTAGTTAAGCCTGCAATTTAGCAAGTTTTGTTTTAGCTGCTGATAATAAAATAAACATCAGACAGAACAGACATGGTAACATCCGTCAAACTGCACTAAACCGCTATTGGCACAGGCATTGTTATGTATTTCTGCTATTTAAATCCTTGGTACTAAACAACTGGTTCTCGCTCAACCATAATGTTTGGGGTGCCTCTAGACCTCTCTCCCACCATCCTGCAACTTCTGAGGTCGTTGTGAAGTTCACTTCCATACACACTGCACAAAATTTCTGTAGATGCGGTTGTCACTACTTGCATTTTGCGGGAGTTAATTCGGTAGTAGAATGCAGTTGTCACTCCCGTAAATTACTGAACTGTGTGTGTACAGAACGGGATTAAGCACTAAAAGGTGAACTGACAACTGAATTTAAATGCTGTGTGTACGTGGCCAATATAAACTCCAATATTTCTCATTAGTTTCCCCAAGATCAAATTATTAGCTGTGCAATTTCACATTCATGTCATAGGTTGCCCTAAAACAGACATTACAAATGTGCCATTGTGATATTTCTTAGACAACATTCATCCCATTTTATTACCACAAACATCTAAAAAGAAATTGGAACATAACTGAGATTCCATTAAATCTCCTGAGCTATGAAAGAGCAGCCTCTGAGCACAAAAAAAATTCCCTTGGATTCGCTCATTTCCCTGTTGTTCTTTTCAGTATTTTTCTCTCTCCTTCTATCAGACTTTGTGCTGGGATGTTGATTAAGAACTAATGCAAATGATGGAGCCTCAGCGTCAACCGCCACAGGAAATCAATATCCCGCAAACCCCTGCTCCTTCCCCCTCATTCCTCCGTACCGATAACTAGAGCCTCCTCAAACAAAACAATTAAAGACTCAACCTTAAACTCATTACCCACACCGCTGAACAAGAAAGCCTATTCCAGGATGACTTTGAGTGCTGTTTGCTTCTCATTGTGAGCCTATTTGATATTCAGCGCTTGTCTGAGACCTGTTTAAATACTCAGATTAATTGTGTTCATGTCCACTTGTCTTTGCTCACACAGGTGTGCCTCCGTGATTGATTTGCTGAGAGCTTTGTATTTCGTTTCCAATAATTTAGCCAACCAACTAGAAAAACCTATAAGAGTACACGTTGGTTGAATGACTGGAAGCAAAGAGCTTAACTAGAGTCATTAATGAAAGGATTTTAAAGAATCTTTACCTTGACTTTTTATTGCAGATCCTTAAATGATAAGGAAAATTGAATGTTGATGTGTACAACTAATCAAGTAACAATATAAGTGCACTATAAAGACAACAGGTTGCTGTTCTCAGAATTCCTGTATCATTTTATGACTCCACACTGAATTCATTAGAAACACATCATTGCATGATGACATTTCCTTCTTGTCACTGGCAGGCAGTATTAATTACGTTCTGGCACCTTTAGCAAATCTACATATTGGCAATAGTGACAGTGAATCCTCTGTTAACACCCATGTCTCATCTTGTCTATCAAGATTATTGCATGAAAAGACCTTTGAACCCAGAGAATGGTAAAACCTTACTTTTTTAAAGTCAATTGCCAGTGACATACCAGATTCATATAGCAATCTGTCTCCAAAGCTTCTAATTTTCACTCGTATGAGTCATCTGTCTAAGGGTCTTATATGTTATTCTGATAAATGGGGTTTGGGTAGTCTAAAGTGAAGTTTTTGGTGCACTTCTACTGCACATTTGGTGGCTGAATTACCAGCGGATCTGTTGTTCAGTATGTGTCCAAGAAGTGAGTCGATAAAAGCAGGATAAATTGTTAATGCCATAATAAGGATTTTATCATTGTGGGAATGACTCTAGCCTGTCGTTTAATTGACATCTTCATTCACTGCCTCTACCAAGCTCTGAAATTGGATATTTTATTAAAAAGTAGTCAAGGAGTTAACAAACTACTTTTGCTTTTAGAGACACAAAGTCTAGGGAACTTATAGAGTCATACATTTTCTTTAAGTCTTTTAGTATAAGGGTGTAGCCCTTTTAGTATTTTTTTCTTCTGTTTCGCATTTACTTGGTTTAGAAGGTTTTAAAATATTTTAGAAGAATATTTAAAAAAATGCAAATTGATTTTTCATTGCAGCCTTGTTCTACTTGTATTTTGGGGTTCTGCTCTGAATTAGTGAAACTTGTTACATGTGTGCATGTGAGACTTGCATCATGCAGTCACTTGTGCTCAGACAGCACATGAGCAGGTGGTAATCACAACAGTGTCCATTTAGATTACAGTGTTAAACGCTTCTCTGATGGATTACATTTCATGGCCCATTTAGCTTATGGCTGGCAAGAAAATGCAAAAAAGCAAGATTTTTTTCAGACATTTGCTGATCTGGCCTAATTTTAGGCATTACAAAAATAGCATTTCACAAAACCCAAGCCAATCTACCAACGGAAATACTGAAGAAGTCATTCCCAGATTTGGTCCACCTACAACCCCTAACTGTAAACATGATAGCACGCAAAAATTAGGTGAGCATTGATAGGAAGCCGCAAAAGACTCAAGAAGAAAGGAGAAAAGAAAAAACAACAACAAAGCAAAGCAATCTCCTGTAGGGTAGCGTCTGTAAATTAGCAAACTTAATGAGCCAGTGACAGCATGACGGATCTTTAGCATCTGGGCCGGGGTGACAGTGATTGATAGATGTTGGATGTCTGCGGGCTGATCTGATGGCTGATTTATGCCGTGCTCGGCGCTGATTACATAAATGCCATTAGAGCTCCCAATGGCAGCGCTGGAGTGCGGCGTGAGCCAGACGTGATGGAAGAGAGGACAGTGACCGACCTGACACAACTCAACCTCCCGCTAAGTGCCCCTAATCCACAGTGACTTGAGATTATTGTATCATTTTTTAAATGATTGTTTTAGTATTTGATTATCTGTCCTCTGATTTCCATCATTTTTTATTGTCTTATATGGAAAGAAATAGCAGCACTCTCCGTGATAGCTTTTTATAGGATTCGGACTGATATGCAAGGCAAACAATCTTTTTCCAGTCTGGAAACTCGAGTGTCTGATTCAGGTCGTAAACCTCAGCATCCAAGCATATAGGCTATGTGCTAGTAATGATATTTAAATTAGAGGTTTGCATTTGTTTAAAATTGTAATGGAGCTAATAAAAAAAATAAAAAAACAAAAAACAAACAAATAGGAAGACATATGAAAAAAGTAATGAATATTCAACTGAAAGAAACAAGGGTTCTGAACCAAGGAGAGGACATTTTAATGTCAATATTAAGTATACATTTAATTTAAATATCCACTTATTTTTTTCTTTTTTTAAAACTTTGACCACCTTTTTCGATAGAAATGCTACAGCCTATTTAATTTCTTCAACAAAAACGTAGACATCACATCCCTCACCAAAATTAACCATGGTTTTGTCATAGTAAAACTGCTTGATTTTATTCATATTGCTTGAGACCTGACTCTATACCAAAACATAAAAGGAAGGTAAGGTAACAATATATAGTAATTTAAATTTTATTTACACAAACATGCACATCTATAACTAAACAAATACACAAATTAATCATAAATACTGTTGTCAATGATGTGAACACACAAATGAGTACTTACTGTCTTAAATGTCCATTATCAATTTCCCTGCTAGAGAAGCGCTAACAGACTCCAGTCCAGTAGGTGGGGGGAATGAACCATCAAGTTTGGTTTGCCAACTGCCATTAAAGACAAGAAACCATAGAGGAAGAGTACAGTATGCCCTGTTTTTACTGCCTATACCTCTAAATACTGCAGTCATCCCATCCAGAGCTGGACTCAGGTAAAACAGCTGAACTTGTATTGTTTAACAAGAAGTGTGAGCATCACTTTGTATGATTAACTTGAGACTAATTTTGACGATAATTAAATTAGGTTTTATTATTATTTTCTTGAAGGGTGGAAGGTATACACTAGGCCAACCTGGCCATAAAATTGTTCAATTCTCTATCCCTTCACATCTTCTTAGAATATGTTTTCCACAATAGCAAACCTGCATCACTAAATGACTCTGCTTGCTTCATAAAATATGTATGTCTGTACAGGGAGGAAAAATGCTAATAACTTTTGGTGGCCGAATTAGATTTGGGATCGGAGGCAAGGAAGGAAAAAATGCATGAAAGAATTTAGCTGTGCAACTCATAAATAGTTTACCAACCTAGTGAAGATTCATCAAGTTGCATAAGAGATAAATTATATTTTCTGGCTTTGCATTCTCACCCTCACACCGCCTTTCCACCAGAGGAGTGAATTGAATAAAAGATGAGGGATGGAAATTGTGTCTGCGCCGTGATACCAAGGCTAACTGCGGTTTATACCTGCCGACGCTCGTGAAATCCCGATATCTATGATAGGCCACATTTGGAATGGGTGTCACCGATCCTATCGCCTTGCCGTGAATGAGGAAATATTGACAGCAATACAAAATGCTTTCCATGTGCATGGCAACACTATAGCGTATCCTCAACCTCCAGCAAAGCTGACATCTGCTAGTTTTTGCATCCTGAAATGGAGGATGTGAAAGAAATCCACCACCAATGGTTTATCGGATCTCTATTTAACATAACGCAGGCCGTTGATGAAATTATTCCTAGCACAAACTGTGAGACATGCCTTTTTGTTATTCTGGAGGAGTTTGAAATGGCTTTAAAAATGCAGTAAGTTGGAGACCGGTTCCCTCACTGGATGCCATTCTGTGTTCGCAGCGATGAAGGAAAACAAATTTTCTCAACAAGAGAATTTGACTTTTCGCAAAAGTTAGAGAACGTTATAAAAAATAGATGACTAAGCTAACCCGCCTTAGGCATCCTCTGTCATTTTGGTGCATGCTTTACACAGCTAATCACACACTAGGTGTGTCAGTTACAAGATTATTCCCCTCTCTGCATGTAGTTAAAATCCCAAAATCTGCGTGCATGCCTGCATGTTGTTTGTTTGCAACATGTCAACAAACAGCATAAACGATGAACTTCCAGTATATTTTACACTGATTTGCAAAGAACATATTTAAAAATTCATTGTGATTCTTTCTTTAACAACTTTAACCTGTCAACAAAATTGCAATGCTGGAAAAAAAAAATTGTTAACATATACGACATAGGGAATATTTTTAATTAGGGAAAATATTTTATTAAAAGCAGAAAACGTTTGAAAGCCTGAAAACATGTTTCAAATTGCACAATTGTAAAAAAATGATACAGTTATTGGGTCTTTGTAAACTATTAAAATAAGATTTTGTGAAAACAGTGACATCGAACAAATGCATATTATCGGTTCAGTTTATTGATATGTGCGCAAGTGTTTCTTTACATCGCCGATTATTGCCTGAAATGTGCAATACTAAATTTTTAGGTGTTTTTAGTCGTTTTTACAGATATATGTGAACAGGGATCTTTTTGACAAAGTTTCATTCTGTATTTGAAACTTTTCCATTTTTAATACAATTGTTGTTGTGCGAATGTAGCCTTAGATAAAGTTGCAAAAGAACAGTTTTTTTCAATGTTAAGTTATTGTATATGTTTTGTTTATAGCACATTTATACAATGTAAACAACCACATACTATGTTTAGCATGCAGTGACAACTAAAGCAAGTCAACATTTGAACATTTGAAAAAGTTAATCAATGTTATATTATAACAAGAATACATATTGGTTTTAGGACAACTTTGATGAAAGGTTTTGATCCACTTCAAATATTGACCACTATATAACAGTTTGTGCCATGTCTGGGAAGTGTGCACTCAGTTCCTTACAAGGTAAATCATTAACCTTTTTTTAAAAACAGCAAATGCTTATATGTTTTGAAACATGACTGCTGGGTTAAGCTGGTTCTGCACTTGACCAGCTTAAACCATCACAAAACCAGCTAAGCACCAGCTCTAACCAGCATCCATGTTTCAAAACATATACCTAACCAGCATATGCTGTTTTTTTTTTTCAACAAGGAAAGCAATTGTTGGAATACTAATGGTGGGCTAAGTGGACAGGAGGTGAGATGTGAAACTTCTTCAGCAATTCTTGGAGAAAACTAAATCATGAGGGTTGAAGTCAGTTGCATTTGAGTTAGCTGTGGTCTCAAGTGTCAAAAAAGATTTAGATTCTGTGTTGTCAAACAGTCATCCACTTCCCATAGCTGACTCTTTGAAAGATATCCCTGTCTTTGAAAGCATTACCCTGTTTTGCAGTGGCTAGACGTGGTATCTATTGTGACAGAGCTCTTCATTTATCCAGTCTGACACAAAGCAGTGGCTTATGCCCAATGGGAGTCCTCTGGTCTGGGAAAGCTGAGATGATTGGTTGTGTGTCATTTAGTGATCAAAGAGAAAGACACTTTTAAATCATCCTCCATTTGGCCATGGATTACTCAGTGAGGCTGCGTTCAGACAGAGAATAATATGTGTATAAGACTAATGGTTAAACTCTGCACAAGGCTGACCACCTCTTTTAATACATTTAGTTTGATTAATAGCTTTATAACTATACACTGCATGCCAGTCTCTGCTTCTGATCTAATTGGTTTTATTTGAAGTGGTGTATTTTGAGTTGATGCTGCCATTAGAGTTAGCTTGTTTTGAAATGACAAACACAGACGAAAATAACTGCAGTGCTATTAAATACTGAAAACCAAGGCATTCATAATATCTCCGTTAATATTAGGTTAGAATAACTGTAAGCCCACACTGTTCACATACATCTGTAATTTGTCTCATAATGTGTCTGACAAGCTACAGAACATGAATGACTTGCATTAGTGCTCAACATGAACATCATTTCACTTAAGCACAGTCTGCGGTTTACAGTGTATCCAGAGTCTGAGTTTCTTCTGTGAATCATTTTTCATAAATGTATATAATAATAAACCTGTATGTTTATAGAACCGTCCCTGCTGAAAAAAGCAGCCTAAACCACCCTAGGCCGGTTGGCTGGTCTTAGCTGGTTTAAGATGGAAGTAATTGATTTTAGCTGGTCTCCCAGCCTGGCTAGGCCGGTCAGGCTGATTTTAGGTCGTTCCAGCTGGTCTCCCAGCCTGATCAGCTAAGACCAGCCTGGCCAGCTGGGAAGTGGAAGCCCCTTTAAACCAGCCTGCTGACCAGCTTAACCAGCTAAGACCAGGCCAAAAATTATTTAAGCATACAACTTAAATATTTATTTAAACATATAATACCCTAAGCTGGTTGGCTGATTTTAGCTGTTTTTTTCAGCAGGGTATTATATGTTTTTGAAAAATATATATTTTTTTATGTAGATGATTTTAGCAAGGTACAGTATATGGTTATATTTGTAGCAATGCTAACTGTTTTGTTATTCTATAAAATAGCCTATGTGCAGGTATTTTAATACCAGTGGTACATTTCCTGTACTATATAAAATATTTGAAGATTGTACTATTTTTTTTCCTTTACAAAAGTGTTGTTTTCCAGTTTTTCACTCCTGAAAATACTATACATCTTGTAGTATAACTTCATTCATTTTATGGACAAAACATTCTTCTAAATAGCAACTTTTGTGTTTCACAGAACTGGGTGAACTTTGGGTACATATTTGTTTACCCATGAGCTCATTAAATGTTTGCCTTATAGTGAGAAGTAGCTTTGGCTCACTCATCAAATGTCTCCTGTGATACTAAAGTCATTTAGCTCTTGTTAGCTATAGTAAAGGTTTTTTGATAAAACAAAGTGTCCCTGCACACCATTCACATACTGTAAGTGCTTTCTACTCCCATCCCTCTCATTCTTTCTTTTTTCTCCTCGTTTACTTTTGTGGCGTCAACCACAATTCTTAAACCTCTTCCATAGGGCTGCTCCATTCTCGGTAGCGGCAAATTTTCATTACCGAAGAAGTCAATCATCATCAAACCGCCCTCTTGCCTTTATCGCTGGAATCTATTAGAGTTAATGCTTTTAGCGGCATTAACCAGGGCCCTACGAACCTGCGGCAACCAATAGGCGAGAACAACATCCCCTGATGACACGTCTGAGCCCTGCGCTGAAAGACTTGAATTGATAGCTCTGCAGGTAGATGAATACCAAACAGAAAAGGCCCCCGCCCCGGCTCAGGAGGGGAGTCCCTTACTGCATCTTAATGGAGCCCGAGCTTCTCTGCAGAGGATGGGAGGGATTGATATGCTGCCCGACAGCTCCTCACCGGCTCCCATTGTGCTATAGGCAATATAGGAAACAGTCAGGGAATCAGAGTGGATGTTGCAGGGGTAGCTGAAGACAGATTGCTAACTTGGCCTCTGAGGTGTTGGACACACTGAAGGGCCATTGTGATGAGCTGTACTCATGCCTGGGCAACTACAGCATGCCAGTGTATTATGTGTCCTCAGGCCTCGCAGTGCAAGAAGCTTTTCTCCCCTGAGTGACTGTTTAATGTTAAAAAAGAACGCTGACAATGAAAAAATTTTAGTCCTGTAATGCATCATTGATTTTCCCACTGAATTCACCACTCTGCCACTTTTCTGCTAATGCATTAAAGAGGGAGCTAGAAATTCCCTGTCGTTCATTAATAGGTGTGAAACATTGGGGTTTTGTTTTTTGTGGCTTGGACTAGTAATGAAGCAGTAAAGTGAGCGAACACTTTTATTACTGACATGTTTAGATGAATGATTATTTGTTTGAGGTAATTTAGCTGCTTGATTCAATACCCTGCATACTAAATAATTAAAAATCTAGCTAACATATACTTGTAATTTATAACTTGTTACATAGATCTGCCTACAGTGTACATGCAGTCCTTCAAATATTTGATTGCGTGTTGTCTCATGTACACTGGCATTTGGGATTAGGGTTTATTTATTTATTTTTATTTATTTATTTGTAAGAAGTTTACACTTTTATTCAGATAAAATGCACTTAATTCATCCAAATTGGTCATAGTTTCCACAGTTGTTTTCATAGTACCAACAACTGTTTTCAGAATTAATAATAATATGAAGAAGAAGAAGAAAATCAGGAAATTTTAAAGATTTCTGAAGGAAACTGAAGTCTGGATTATTGGCTGCTGAAAGTTCAAATTTACCATCAAAAGAATAAATTAGAACATATGTTTTTTTTCGTTTGTTTGTTTTTTTGTATTTAGTTTTTTAGTGTATTATAAATGCAGCCTTGATGAGCATACAAGACTTCTTTCAAAAACATAAAAAATACAAACCTCAATTTTCTGAATGGTATAGTACAGACCGATGAAGACTGTAGCTTTCAATGACTTTGTTACACACCCCTAGTCAGTGTTTCTGAAGAGCTAACATTTCTGCAGTGTCCTCTGGGTCTTTCTCAAAGTATAAATGTGATAAAAACAGACTTTCATCAACATCCTCGTTCACACATACTGATTAGGGCAGATCCAAAGCTGTACAAGTATATTTCACTTGTGTCTTGTGAATTGATATACCGGGTGAATGTATTGAAGCTTTTTCTTTCCTGACAGACATACTGGGCATTCCATTTGTAATTCTTGTACATGCTCTGTAAATACTCTTCCTGAACCACAAAGGTGAACTGTAATGGAGAAAGTGTTTTGTCTCTCCTTAAAAGCATTTCTCTGTCTGTTTATTGATGCTGTGGAGAGACTTGATACCCTAACCCTTCAAAAAGGAGAGCTTATCTTTTTCAATGCTTTCCAGTACATTCTTTCAGAATTACTGTAATTTCATTTTTATATTTAAATTTGAGCTCTGTTGTTAGGCATGCAAAATAGAATCACGTTACATATTTTCTAGGGCCCTTTTTAATATTACTTGTTTGATCTTATTCTAAAATGTAAGTAAATTATTTCTCAGTACTGATGAATATGTATCTGTGCTGACATTTAGATATCAGCTGTCCTTGATTAGACTGTTTATTCAGGTTCTGATCTGTCATAGAACATTTTTTTAAGCTTCAGTTAGTATTTAAATGATGACTGGAAGTCACTGGTTTGATGTATTAAGTTACTTTGAATGTCTAATGTTTGTTTCTGATTGTCTTGCACTGCAAAAGTGAAATTATAATTTTTGTGCCCTTTAAAAAAAACAAACTGTCACCCTTAACTCACAGAGTTGGCTAAAAATGTTTGCCTTATTGCACTGCATCACTATTATATAAATGGTCTTGTGTTTGCTGTAAGATATTAATACTATAGAGGAAAAACAAAACAAAGATACCAATCAAATACAATAGATTTTTATTTTCTTTCTGCAGTGTTCATTGCAGGTTTTTTTTCTCATTTTAAAAGTTTAAATAAATAGCAAACAAAGATTTTGGCAGTTAGTGTTATTAGAGTGCTTTTTCTTAGAGATGCTGAATATTTTCTTGTTTGTTTGTTTTTTTTTTTCGCTTCAAGAATCGAGCCATAAAAGTAAAGTATGCTCAAATGCATTATTTAAAAGCATGGAAATTTGTGTTCACATTCACAGGGAGGTCAGGGGGAAAAACTGCTGCACAGTAATGCATTCACAGTCATATTCCCAATAAACAAATTCCAAATAATCTCTCAGATAAACCTCATCATGATCTACTTTAATGGACTCCCCTGAGATCAGCTGTGTTCAGTGGATTGGCTTTCAGATTTTAAGGCTCCATAAATGACTCAAATACAGTGAAATTTATCAATAATTCATCAGAAAATGTCAACACAAAGCTTTGTTTGTCACAGGAACTCACCCAGAGGCAGCTCCATCTGTGGTGTGCTGGTAGTTTTGCCAAACGCGTGTGTCTGGTTGGTAAGTGGAGGTGAAGTGACGCTGTGTCTGACCTCAGATTCACCCCAGGTTCAGTGGAAGTTCAGTGGCACTTTGTCTCATCACCAGCACTAAGCCTGCAGGGCTATAACCCTCCTGTGTTCAGCTCCTCAATATTACATAACGTGACGGCCCCAGGATGGCACTACTTACTGAAGTCAATTAACCACTGAAGGACATAGTAAATATTCTGTAATGCCTCTTTAAAGAGGTCTCTTTTAGTTCGGCTATTGGCAAAAGTGCTATGAAACCACAGAGAATATGCAACAATGGGGAACGTGAAGTCAGACATTCATGTAGAAACCAAGCATGACTTATTAAAATGACTAAATATTTCATTTGGACTTAATTTGCATTTGATTGCTCTCAGTGACATTAGGTTTATTATTTTAACATTGACTTTTAGGCTAAGATTTACCCTTGAGTCTAATAAGAAAAGACACATAAAGTGGCTCTACTGTTCTTTTCTGCTGTAGGTTTTGACCTTGGTTTTCGTATTTGGCAGACATTGCACACCGGCTCTGCAGGGACAGCCTGTGACCATGCTATTACCTCTGTAGTAAATTATTTAGCTACAACAGCCTTGTCTAGCCACCTACCGAAACCCAGACGGAGAGGTGTGAACAGCTAAGCAGGTCATCACCTGCCACCATATTGCAAATTCCAAACTTTTTTTTTTCAAGTGGATGGGGCTTATAGAATGCATTTGAATGTTTTATATGATTGTTTTTTTTTTTTTTCTCTCAGCGTAATTAGAAACATTCAGCTGCTTGGAGGGCAATACATAAATTATTTTATGTACTTTGATCACTCCAGTTTGTATTAAACTCTAAATGAGATTTGCCTCAGTTTACCAGCAGAACCAGGATTGTTTTGTGCAGCTAAACAAAGTTTGACAATCTACAGACTAGATTTTCAAATGAAATTGCATTTGAAGAGCAGTGTTTACTTTTGTGGAAGGCAAATCCTGTGTGTTTGAAGTTGTTGGGGTAAATCTCATGGGACAAACACTTTGATAACTCAATGAAAGTGAAGTCGTCATTATGTAGATGATCCAGTGCTTAACAGGTACTGCTAATGTACTATATTCATGATGCAGATGTACTGTGTTTCTACTTTAAATGCATTGTGAATAGACCTGCGGAGGCAGAGTATAAGTATGGTGGAATTGAAGCAATCAAACCAAGGTTAAGTGATGTCTTTTTCATATTTCAACATAAAAATGGTAATTAAATCTGTGTCCTTTTATAAAATGAAGGTTTACGTCATGGTGGTGGCAGTAAAGCAAAAATATGGGGAGACGTGTGGCATTTTTGATTCTCATAGGCTTTTCACACTTAAAATAGATAACCCTGGGACATTCAAAACACACATTTCAAATTACTGCACACGTTACACGGTTGATGTTTTTATTTGCATATTGGCAGTGTGACTGGATGAATGCAAAAATGAAAGACTCTTTGCGCATCCTCGAAAAGCTGAACTTCCAAGTTTTTCCTGACTTTTTGGACTATAAAGGTAAGAATAAAAGTCTCTTCTTCACTCTAATTAACATGCTTTCAGTGACTTTTTGACATTTCCCCTCAAATGCTGAATAGTTTACTCAACACGGTATGTTTACAATGGGATTTGTGTCTGTTGCTGAGCATCTAGCCATGACATACACCGTACACAAATAATACACATTATTATAAATAAAAAAAGTGGTGCTAACTCCACTAACTTGTAAATTATAAGTATGAAACGCTCATTTATCTGTGGTTGAAGAGCCATAGTCAAGTCACGTTTATATATAGCACTTTATAAAATACAAATTCTTTCAAATAAGCTATACAGTGAAAGATCTAAGAGAACTTCTGTGGAATAATGCTTTACACTGCCTTCAGCTCAGAAATTAAGCTGACAATCAATAACTTATGTAGCTACAACAAACTAGCCTTCACTTCTTCACCAGTGCAAATAGCCTACACACTTTGAAACAAATATAATTCTAACTATAATATTGTTATAGAGTATTGGACATGAAATGTCGATTTGTGTAATGTCTACTGGAGACCTACCGTTAATATGTCTCATTTTATTTCTTATTCTTAGTTTCATAAATACATTGAGTGCACACAGAGTGTGAGTGACATCAACATTCATTGTTCTGGGAAATTTCAGGGTTATTTTCAACAGCACAAACTATATTTCTATATTATTTATAAACTTTGAAGAGTTCTTTCAGCATAGACTGAAGGTTCAGGGTATTTAGATCTTGAATGGTCTAAAAGCAGTATAATTGCAAAGTTTATTGTCTAGTTTGGAACTGAAAGAACACAGTATTTTAATAGACATTTTTTTCTGCTTAGTTTATACTTATTGTTCATGTGTCTGGCACATCTGTCTGGCACTAAGCAATTTTAGGTAGGGAATAAGGGGTTTCTTTATATGACACATCCAGAAGGTCTTGACAAGCGGATACTTGAAGCTGTCAATCAAACTGTTCGTCTCTCTCCTCCTCTCTCTCTTTTTCCATCTGCAACGGCCTCACTGATATTCCTCCCTGCCGTCAGCTCCTTTAACCCCTCCATCTTTAGCAGAAATGTTCTGTCACTGCCCTCACAAGAGGAACAAGCCATATGACAGGGTGATTTTATGGAGGGAATTGTAAGGGAACTGTCTGTCATACAATGTGGGGTCTTTTTTCATGCCTCATTTTTCTTTCTGGACACCACAAGTGATGACAGTTATTACCATGGCAGGATTTTCAAGGCGAAAAGTGCTTGTTTCAGCTTGAAAAACAACTGCTATAAACATTGATTACATCCTGTTTGTGCATGCATTTTTGGGGGCAAGGTTAAATTGAACTAAAAAAAATGAATGATCTTTTCAGTGCAATTATCTATTGTTAAAACAAAATACTGTACATTTCTTATGTGCTTCACCATCTATTTACAATAACCGATTCTTTATGTTTTACAGACAAAAGTTGTACAGGTTTGGAGCAACAAGAGGGTGAGAAAATGTATAACAAAATTTTAATTTTGAGTTCATTTTTGAACTTTGCCTTTAAGGCCTGCTTTTAGAAAATATGAAAATCTCTCTCTTATAATTTATTTTTTAAATCTTAATTTTTTCCCCATTGGTAGATACTTTTCCCCCTATGATTGTCTTTACAAAAATTATTCAGGTTTATGCTTAAAACGAGACCCAAAATGCCAGTGGTGTAAGTCATAAAATTAATTATTTTAATTATTGTTATTACATTTAAATTACCTTTTGAAGTAGATTTGTTTTGAGGAATTTAAGGTGTTTTCTAAAAGCAAATTTTATAATCTGGAAGTAAATTTTGGGACTAAAAAAGCACTGATTACAGAAAAAAACTTTTGCAGTATTGCTGAAGACAGCGAACAAAGTCAGGTTCATATTGTTCTGTTGTCTTTCAGACTGAAGCATATGAAGTTTATAGTGTTGTGGTCGCAGGTGTTGCACCTATATTGCTTTCTCAGTTGCGGTTGATACAGGAATGTCCATCACTCACTCTCCACAGATTTATTATGACAGAAAGTACAACGGTTGGTGCTGTGCTCATCCACACAGATCATTTACACACACTGCCATCATGGTAAAAACCTGAGGCACATGCACTGGTCCAGCCACCATTTCTGAATCTATTTCAGGCAGTATTTTCCACAGAGGAGGATAGAGAACTTTATTGATGACGTCTGCTACAGAAAGGGTCATTGAAATGTCATGTTCATGAATGATGTACTATCAACATCCGCATCCATAATAAGGGACGAACAGTTGCATGATAAAAGTAGGGAGAAATAGCCATGTCCAGTGGACTCTAAAGGATGGCCAGGGACATTCCTGTTTATAGCCCCACTTCTGATGGCTCACGCATTGATAGCATCACCAAACAGCAGCTGCAGTATGTGATTTGTCAGTGATATTGTATTTTTTATTTTATGACATACTCTAAAAACTGACAGGAAACTGCTCTCACAGAAATGCTGACTTGGAATGGACATTATTTTAGAATGAATGACAAGCTGTAGCGTTTTGATCAATACGTGTTGAGCTGTGGTGCTCAAATAGAAAATTCAGGTTCAGATATGTTCTGCTTCCTTTCTTCTTTTCTCTCCTTTTAGTATAAAGTGGCCCAAAAATATTTGAACACTTAATCCACACTTAAGTATTTCATTGTATTTGATGGGAAAGTATTAAAACTAAGTTGCATGGCATGAGGTGAAGGCTGATTATCTGATTATGGCACCACGAGAACATGCACCGTTTCCAAAGCCCTTCACTAGTGACAATCCTCTGATGTGAAAGGCAGCAGACGGGGGGGAAAAAAGTCAATTTCATGCTTTAAAGATCCTTAATAAAAAGAAATGGGCACTGGTAAAACATTATGTAATATAATGAAATATTAGCAGTACTAGCATTCAAAAGCTTTTTAGGATTTTTTTGTAATGTTTTTGAAAGATGTTTATTATATTTAACAATGCTGCATTTATTAAAAACTGTAAAAATAGTAATATTTTAAAAGGTTGTTAGAATTGACAATTGACAAGCTTTCTTTTTTATTTTTTTTTTATTTAATTTGTTTATTTGGTGAATTTTCAGCAAGTATTAAAAATTTTTGTCTTCTGTGTAACATTACTCTACATTAATCATTATGATAATATAATATAGTGATATATAATATATGTTGAAAAGAGTTCAATATTCTTTTCCAGGATTCTTTGATACAAAGAAAGTTCATTTAAAATGCTTTTATTTGAAATACAAATCTGTATTTATTATAGATGCCTTTGCACCTCAATTTTGATCAATTTATTGCATCCCTGCTCAATAAAAGGATCCATTTCTTTCAAAACAAACAAAAAAAATTCTGACCTTAAAGGGTTACTATACCCCAAAATTAAAATTTGGTCATTAATCACTTACCCCTCATGTCGTTTCAAACTCGTGACAGCTTTGTTCATCTTCGGAACAAAGTTTAAGATATTTTAGATAAAAACCGGGAGGCTTTTGACTGTCAAATGCACTGTCAGGGTCCAGAAAAATATGAAAGACATCGTCAGAATAATCCATCTGTCAACAGTGGTTCAGTCTGTATTTTATAAAATGATGAGAATACTTTTTGTATGCAAAGAAAATAATCTTCTCTGTGTCTCTTTATGTCAACGTAGCACAATTTTGGAGAAAATCCGCTGGATGCAAACCACATATGCTATTCTGTCTCAGCTGCAACACAAGGATGCATTTTTCTACATGTAATTACGCTTTGATTTGAATGAAACAGCACATGCTTTTTTCATGACTGACACAGAACAGTGTAGGTTGCACTCAGCGGATACTCTCCAAAATGGTGCTATGGTGACACGGAGAGACATGGAGTAGATCAAATTTTGAAATGTTGTTTTCTTTGCATGCAAAAAGTATTTTCCTCGCTTCCAAAAAATTTAACCACTGATGGCAGATGGAGTATTCTGACAATATCTTTCATACTTTTCTGGATCTTAACAGTGTTTAATACTTAGCAGTCAATGGGACAGTCAAAAGCCTCCCGATTCTCATCCAAAATATCTTTAATTGTGTTCTGAGGACAAACTAAGCTTTTACGGGTTTGGAACGACATGGGGGTAAGAGATTAATGACAAAATTTTCATTTTGGGGTGGAGTAACCCTTTAAACTTAGTATGTGTATAGTATATTTTAGGCAAAAATGAAATAGTATGCACAACTGGTTTTGAATGGCTGTCAGTGTAGAAAACAATATAGTTATCAAGAGCATGTACCAGCAGAGGCTAACAGGGTCATGCTAACCAGTCAAACTATGACTCCATGGTTGGCATGGCAAAATTAGTCAATAAGCGCCTGCCCTAGCAGCCTCTCTGATGGACAGCCATGCCGTGATGATGACTTGTATGCTTTGTCAATATATCACCAAGAACAATCTCCTGGTCTCTTATAACCAGCCCTCTGGTGCTCATTTTGTCCACAGCTGCCTGCCTGTTCACCAGCAATCAGTCAGTTCCAAAGAGTCTGGCATTGAGTAAGTGGCGCCAACTGCCCGAACAGTGTGTTTGTTTCATTTCATTTCGCTTTCGGGTTTTGGATCCTGCCCTTCACGAGCTGCTCATTGCGTCCGATGAGCCTAAATGAAGGTGTCGGAATGAGTAATGTATGTTGACAGTTGAAAGTGGCGAAACAGCACTAAAACCGTGTCTATCCATCCTTCTATCTCTCTGAACAAGTACAGCAGCAGGACAAGTGTATAGACGCAAGGCAATGTTATCCATCTTTCTTGAGGAAAGAGGAGGCTGGAGAAGGAATATAAGAGAGGAAGGGAGGAACATCTGTCCTTGTGTGTCACAGCAGAGGTCAGAGTTTGCTCCATGCACATAAGTAGCAGAAAGCAAGAAGAGAGGGATTGTAAAGAGAGTTAATTTGGTCTATAGATCATTGCCGCTGTCCCCTGTTACAATGCAGTGAAGGTATGAGCATTGAGCAGCATGCAGGAAATTACCATGCATGAGCTGCGTGCCAACATGTGTGTGTGTGCACTGCTTAAGAGTAATCTGTCACCCTGACATGCCATTTAAGGGGAAACAGGAGAGTATTTTATTATTCCTTCAATGAGCTCCCTTTGTTCCGTGGTGCACCAAGCGTGCAGCATGCTATATATTAGCCCTCGCTCATTTTGTGATCTTTTCTCCCTTTAGGAAATAAATCAGTGGTTTTATTTCGCAGGTATTTTATTTGTGAGTGTTTCCATGCAAGTGATGATACTAGTTTCTACACTGAACATGAGGCATAGGAACAATTTTAGCTCAGAAAGTGCTAGTAGGCAAAATTTTACAATAACAAAGAATTTCAAGTAACTCACTTATGTACTCCAATGATCTTTTATTTATAACTTCAAAAATGTATTTTACACAGATTTTAAAGCTGTTTAAACAAAATAGGTTATTTTACACTTGTTTCCCTTGTGAAATAAACATCAATTCAATTCATTTATTTTATTTAACCAGGTTTAAAACATATATTTCTTAGTTATTTTCACTCAGTCATGTTGGTTAAATCAAGCAAATCCAACCTACTTAAATGAAATGTACACATGAGACCATGGATAAACTTCAAGTACATTCTGTAATTTCCTACTACTGTTTAATATTTATTTAAAGCATTTTACTACAAACTGCAAATATAGCAGCATGATTTAATGCACAATTAGCCTCTTTTAAACTTGAGTATTGCTTCTGTAAACTGTACCTTAAACGTATTTTGAATATATTATGAAGTGTTCATGTGCAAAATCTGTGGCCACTCCCAGTCACTCCAGTTATTGGCACAGTGTCTATAATAATAATAATAACATAGACAGTTATTGGTATTTTATAAAATGAATAGTATGAGTAAAATTAATCAAATAAGCAAAGTATGATAAGTGCTCAGCTGTCTTTTCTTCACATGCGAGATAGTGGTTGGTTTTTTTGCTGTGAGAGTTAAGGGTGGTGCTGTATGATGCTGAAGACAGATTGAGGCTGTGACACCTGTCAGACACGTCTGTCTGAGCCTGCCCTCATTCACAGAACACTTCAGATTACAACGCTGTGTCTGGTAAAAAGAAAATGGGGTGAAGATCTTTTTGTGTACTGATGTAAATCATCAACCATCAGGTTTTCTTAGCGAGACAGGTACATTCAGTAAAAAATATTGCATTATTCATTAGGTATTTTACCTTGTCACATTTGGTATTTCATATGTAAAGCATCTTTTGAAGTGACTTTTGTTCTATTTAATGGTATTCTGTAGGATTCTCTTTCATTGTTATTAAAAAGATTTTTAATTTATTATTATATTCTATTGCTTTGACCTACTCATACCTGTACATCAAAGATTTTTTGACAGTCTTGAAATTAAAACTGTGTTTACACTCGAGAGTGACACAACAAAGCTAGAACACCCAGGTTATACAAACACAATACGGTAAAAATATGTATTATTTTATGCATAAAGCAAAAACAATTACTTTATGAATAAAGCAACTGAGAAGATTTTATCCCCAATTTCTGATTATCATAATATGCCCAAATGTTTTTCAGTTGTATTTCTGATTACTATAATACAAATATCTATATTTGTATATCATATCATTTAAATCAGCATGATACAATAATAATAAAAAAAGTTGCCAGTCACCACCAGATTTTTTTGTTCATTATCACAAAGCTTTCTTGGCACCCAGAATATTTTGTTGTGTATTTGTATGAATATCTGAACATGCAATATGAAAGAAATGTCAAAAGAAAGAAATGAGCCTCTGCTTTAAAAAGAAAAACAACAAACAAACAACAAAACATATTATTCAAGCTTTATGTATTCTTTTTATTGTCAATCAAATGTGGGTTTAACAATAATAGCCAAAAGCAATATTTTTAACAAAAAGCTGAGCAAATTATTGTATTGTAATTGCGCTTTTTTTTTTTGCATTTGCATCTGCTTTCATACAGTATGCAAACAGTTGTTTCTGCTTCTTGTCCTGAGTTTTGATCTGGAGATTACAGTCACTTTTAGAAGATGTGTAGTAGCACCCCATACCATATAAATGTGAAAGCACAGAAAGCTGGAAATCAGTGGCGGGGAAACAGTTAATATATATATATACATACATATATATATATATTGTAGCATTTGAACCAATCAGTCACAAACTATTTGTTACATTTAACAAATGTTAACAATCTTTAATGCCGCTTTCACCAACCCAAGAGGCAACTCACATTGGAGACATCCCCCGACTGACGACCCCAGGAGGGCAAGCCATGCCTTTGATTGCCATGACAA
>JAUMHE010000029.1:2007740-2034230 GCA_032359235.1 Enteromius mattozi | reverse complement strand
CTGCAATGATTGCACGCCAATATTCATTGGCCTTTTCCAAACGGCTCGAAGACGATCGGTCTCTCATGCGAGATCCCCATATGTAACGTCTCCGTTCCCTCCTTCAGGGAACGTGGGTTATGTTCGTAACCTAGACGTTTTTCATTCATCAATAAACATTAGACACATCACATTTAATTTATTTATTCATGTATTTATTTATTTTATTTATTTTTATTTTTTTTACGGTCACTTCTTAACACAAAGGCAACAGTAAGCAACAAAGGCATCTCTATTATATATTATTAACCCCCTTTCAAGAAATGCCCTATCAGGAGCTGTATTTGTTCCCAAATAAAAATGCAAATAAATGTATAAATAAATTCATTAATTCATTCCAGTTTGTGTGATATTAAGGGGAGTAGGGGACCCTAAATGGTGTATTAATTTTGTTTATCTATTTGGTAGAACGTATTAGTGTATTTAAACATTCGATTCACATGTGCTATTAAACACTTGCATTTCTATGAACTAGTGTTAAATAAATAAATAATAATAATAATAATAATATTAATAATAAAACAACAACCAATAAATAAATAAAAAAAATTTCTTGTCTTGTCAAATGGTTAAAGTGCGCGCGCAGTTACTTGGATCCAGTGTTGCCAAGTCCGCGGATTTCACGAGAAATTGGGAGACTTTAACGCTGTTGCCGCGGATTGTTTTTCCAGTCCGCGGGTTAAAGCGACGCCAATAACTTGATATTTATCTCCTGCAATGCCAAAAAAAAACAAAACAAAAACAACATATTACCCCCCGAAACACCATTTCCACCGGGAATCCCCTTTGAAACGTAATTGTGCGGGTTTGTTAAACAAAACTTGGCAACCCTGCTTGACGCGATCTTTAAGGTTTTTTTTACTCAGATGTAACGTTGCACGTATTGATTCGCTGTGGTTTTCCGGTTCAAACAAACAACAAACGTTTTGACAGACTGTCCACAAACAGCTGAGAATGGGGTCATTTCTTGCTTTTCCACTGGCAAAACCGCCTGATATATTCGATCTCTCCGATCCTGCACTTGCAGAGGGTCAGCAACGTTAGCTGGAGATTTTGAATCGAGTTAACCGTTGATACTTAAGTTAAGTGTCCTGTTAAGGAGACCAAAGCTAGTTTTAGGTTTCTTGCTGTTGGACATATTCAGTTAATTTATCCATTAGTTTAAGCTGGTGTTTCCCGTGTTGTTTTTCATATTTGTAAATCACGAGTAATTCATCATAATTAACAATCTCAACAATAGCTAGGGCGAGGGACTAACGTTACTGTATACAGAGCATTAATAATATACAGAGAGAGTAACTTATTTTTGTTTGTGATGTGACGTTTGATATTCATCTGTGTAGTACAGCTGATAAAGACGATGTTTACGCGGAATGTCATGCAATTACTATGAAGTTCTGTGAAACCATGAATCGGGAGAATATGCGCTCCAAAAAGGAAATGGCCTTGTTTTATGGTATGATTATCAGAATTTCAGAAACATTCTGAACAACTGTAAAAATTCTTGCTGTGATTAGTTATCACAACTTAAACTTAAGCTTTAGAATAAGTAATAAATAATGTGTTGTTTCGAGTTATAAAGTGTTTGTGCTTGACTTAAAATTATATTAGATTTAGTTTAATTAAATTAAGTCAGATAATGACACTTTTTAGCTGTTATGAATTGCAGCCCAAGCAGCATTTTATTCCTAGAATCTAAGTGTTCATCGTAGAAACTGCATAATGTCAATCCATATGGTGATGATGATGATGTTTTTCAGAATATAGACATCACTGGAGTGGAGTGGTTGAAAAGCTGAGGAAGAAATACCCTCAGTGGACATCTAAAGACATCCTGAACCTTAGATATCAGTTTGAGGTTTTTGTCGAAGATCAAGGCTATCTTCTTCACTACACTACCTTGTAAGTGATTCCCACCAATGCATTTTTCAAAGGTCAACCTAGACATGTATTTGTCAAATAAATCTCTAACAGCTGTGATTTCAGCTCTAGGTGGCAGCGCTCTCTATGTAATTCACCATAAATCACTAATATACCAGATTAAAATGAAAGATTGATAATAATCAATCTCTCTTTACTCTCATTTTTTCTTTACCATCTTATCACAAACTCTGGGACAGCAATGAGATGCTCGACTTCTTTCAGCATGACACTTCTCCTGAGCAGCGCAGAGCCATGTTTGACCGTGTAGACACTCATCAGTACAATGCCATCAACTTCGAGGAGTATCTCCAGGTTATAAGAGCGCAGCACATTTAAGCATATCTTTTTTTTTTTTTTGCTGAATCCAAATCAGTTTGTGTCATTATATCTTGCTAAGAGTTAATCAGAAGTTAGGAGAATATAGGCATTGTTTGCTACAGTAGATGTTTGTTTCATACATTTTCACGCACTGTCTCTTTTTTTAGCTGATGAACAATATTAACATTGAGACGCCTGTACCCAGACCTCCCGGGATTGAGAAGGACAGAGATGAGATTATGAATTTAGTCTCAGATTTATCAGAAGCTTACACCTTTACACAGATATGCTATGGTTTGTTCTAAAGTTCAGAGGGATCATTTTGTAATCATCTGTGTAATTTTGTTAACTATTCTCTCCCAACTGGTGTTTCCTTTACAGTAAGTAGCATGCAAAGAAAATTATTCTATTTCACTTTTAATGTTTCAATTTTATTTTTTCATTATTGCTTTTTAAGACAAATCTGTACAGCATCTCAGACTGAATTATAGTTTGATGTGATACATAAAAGTAGAAATATAGTTGTGCATAAAACTTTTTATTTTATTTTATTATTGTTAGTCAGAATAGAATTTAAAGCATGATGTATGTGAATAATCATCAGTAATTATTAGAATTTGCCTTCATACATTAAAAAAATGTTTAAAGCCACATTATTCGAAAAAGCTTCATGGGCGTTTGGTGGTTGTGTGAGTCGTTTGTTTCAGTCCAGCAGTGGTGAGATGCTGATTTCCGTGTTCTGTCAGTTTCGCTATTTTGGACCTACAAAGAAAATATAAATCTAAGTCATTTGTTATTATGGCCATCATAAAGAAAATAAAATATAAAAAATCCAGTTTGTCACATTATTTGTCTCACATTGATAGCAAATGTTAGCTTGAATATTGCCATTGTTTGCCAAAACTTTGTTTTAAATGTCACACGTTTTGTTCTTACCTCAGCTGTGCAAGCGTATCTCTCACCCACTTATCCTTAATGCTCGCACATACCTTCTTGTTGTTCTTGGTGAGAAAGCTTGAAGAGAAAGATCGTTTTAGAAAGCAACAATGGCAAACTTTCTTCTGAAGACTACTTATTGTAATTATTATTGGATGTCACAGTTGTCTCTTCATTGGTATTAATATAGTCAGGACCAAAAGTCTGATTTTACATTCATTTTAATAATACTGATTATATTATACACGCTGCCATTAAAAAGAATGGGGTAAGTAAGATAAAAAATAAAAATAACAAGAAGAAATTAATACTTGTTTACAGCAAGGATGCATTAAATGAATCATAATTAAACCGTACAATAATATAAACTGGTATTATTTTAAACTGTCTGTTTAATGAGCCTAATCTCACAGCAATGCGTACATATTTTACGAGGTGGCTAATTCATACAAATTAGTACGACCTCATACGAATTCATATGATTTTTGCTAAATCGTACGTATTTTACGAGTAGCCATGAATTTGTACAAATGACCTACACGTAACCCCGCCGAGTGAGGTTGTACGAATTTGCCATCTTGTACAAATACATACGAATTGGTCGTGAGACTGTGTTGGTTCGTTGAAGAATCCTGAGAAACATATCTGAGACATATTCCACAAAACATTTTATAATAATAATAATAGAAGGAAATGATGAAGACACTGAAAACTTTGCTATGACAAGAATAAATTATATTTTAAAATGTATTTAAATAGAAAACATGTTTTAAGTGTGCTTTAAGGTAATATATTTCCCTATATTGCTGTGTTATTGTATTTAAAAACAAAAGAGACCTAACAAGCGACCCGGAACATTTGAGCACTAGTGTATATTTGTGTAACAGTAATTTTGTGTTTTTAATTTTTTGTTTTTCATTGCAAATTATATTCTCAACATAATTATTTGCGATTAAAAATAATTTTTGAATTTTAGAGTTGTTCCCTATTGTTTTCTCCATATTTGCTTTAATGGCAGAAAACCTGAACCACACAAACTTTACGTTTGCATTAAACTTGATGATCATGTTCTCCAACATGATTTAAAAATTATTCAAAGAGTCATTGTTTGTTTCAACAGCAGCAAGAACATCTTTCTTTTTTATTATATTATTATTATTAGATGAAGTCACTGATTATTTTCATGTAGAATCAGACTTTTGTACCCCACTGTATGTCTTGTGTTAATGCTGTGGGATTTTTGTACCGGCTGTGTGCCTTCATATTTAAATCTATGGTCAAATGTGTCTATTTTTGTAAAACCACATTGTGTGGGTAAACGTGTGAACCCTGACTCATTACTGCGGTCAGGTTACAGTGACTCACATGATGGCATCTATGCGACACACTTCAGTGGATTTCTGCTCCATGAATCCCTTGATCACCCGAAAGGGCAGAGGATTTTGAGTGTATTTCACACAACAGGCATAGTTCAGCGGCCCATCTGACGTCACACACAACACTTTTCTTACAATCATAGTCATAGACCCACAGTACCCATAAAAACAACATCGAAAATGTCAACTAAATTTACAGCAATGATGCAAAAGCAATAAGATCTACACAAGAAACTTACATGCAGCTGGAGTATGAGGAAACAGGCTTAGAAGAACGCTGCTGATGAGAGTGATGGTGAACAGAGACATTATGCAGCGCATTTCAGTCAGTCAGAGATGTTTGCTATAACAGTGCAAGGCCTTATATACTAGTGAGCGATAAGATCAGTTGCACATGTACTGTAGAATTACAAATCAGATGCAGGCTCTAAAATGGGGGCATCAACCATGGAAAAAGAGGACAGGAAAACCAATATTACAATGCTTACATAGCAAGCCTTAACCACAGATGTGGTGCAGATTGATCTAAGACTGTTTCTTAGTATCTCGAGCAATTATACACATCACATGATAGTATTTGCATACATTTTTGTGTACATTTTGCCTCAAGTATAACTGGCGTTAATTGTTGTTAATGATGTAAATCAACATCCAGAATAACATCTATGACATATATTATATCTAAAAAAAATAAATAAAAATAAACACTCAAAAATGTCAAAGTGTCGCTCTGTGCTTCTTTGTTATGCTATTCGCGTTTTTGTCCTTTTATGACTAATATTTATTTATAAGCTGGTGCATGTCATTGCTTGTCAGCTATTTTGAATAATTTGCTTTATCTGATGTTAATACATGATTACAGGTATGATTTAGACAATTTGAGATTGCTGACATCAATTTGTGTCTTATCTCAAGCTACCAAATATGTTTACAGGGGAAGTTGTTTATTGTGCAATGTGAGGATTAGCTAAACTTCTTCTTTACCATGACCCATTTAGTGGTGAGAATGACAATTTTCCCCTCTGAGCAAAAGAACAAATTAACATGCACAGCTTCCGTGACCTAGAAAACATCTCAATACAGGAATCTAACCGTCAAGGGGGAGAGTTAATGTAAAGATCATATATTTAGCTAATCTAGCTTATATGTGTGTCTTTGAGTGAAACATGCTATTAATTGGGAAATAGATGTTTTGTCGAGCGATGCTATACTGCCTCAGAGTTCATTTCCGTCTAAATGCTGCATATCTGATAAAATCATGAGATATGGAATGTGTAAATATAGAAAACATCTCATGCAAGGTGCAAGCTGTCTGTTGTGAGCAAGTTCTATTTCTGTCAACTAATAAATCATTTATACAGTATTTCCAGGAAATTGCAACCGGGCTTAATATCCAAGCAACCCTCTGGCTTTTTTTTTTTATTTTGACAGTATTTTATCATATATTACCTAACTGCACTCTCAACAGCATGACAAAGTGATTTTTTTTGTTAGTATCCTCTATTAAAGAGACATTTTCATGGATGGATAGGTAAATAGATGTTTAGGTAGGTTAGTAGATGGTATACATACAGGCAGAGATGGGTGGTTGGGTAGGTAGATAGCTAAATGGTTAGATGGGTAGATAAATGGTTATATTCGTAGATAGGAAGATACATGATTACATAAGTGGGAAGATGGGTAGACAGACAAACATGCTGACATGAATGGATGGTAGGTAGATGTTACATAAGAGGTTATGGGTAAACGGGTAGCTAAATGTTTAGATGGGTAGATAAACTATCATATGGTTTTATAAATGTTAGGTAGGTGACAGGTGATATGTAGGTGACATTTATGGGTTTATAAATGGTTAGTGACATTAGACAGACAAACATGCTAGTTTGAATAGATGGTAGGTAGTTATATCGTAAATATGCGGTTATGGGTAGATAGGTAGCTAAATGTTTAGTTGGGTAGATAAACTTGTATGGGTAGATGGGTAGATAAATGGTTGGGTAGACAGACAAAGATACTGACATGAATGGATAGAAGGTAGATAAGTGGTTATGGGTAGATAGGAAGATAAATGGTTAGGTAGGTGGGTAGATTGGTACAGACAAACATACAGACATGGATGGATAGTAGGTAATTAGATGGTACATAAGCTGTTATGTGTAGATAGGTAAATGATTAGATGGATAGATAAAGTATTATATGGGTAGATAAATGGTAGGGTAGACAGACAAACATGCTGACATGAATGGATAGAAGGTAGATAGATGGTAGATAAGCGGTTATGGGTAGATTGGAAGATAAATGGTTAGGTAGGTGGGTAGATGGGTAGACAGATCAAACATACAGACATGAATGGATAGTAGGTAGATAGATGGTAGATAAGCAGTTATGGGTACTGTAGTTAGGTAAATGATTAGGAAAGGAAAGGAAAGGAAAGGAAAGGAAAGGAAAGGAAAGGAAAGATGTGTAGATAAACGGTTGGGTAGACAGACAAACATGCTGACATGAATGGATAGAAGGTAGATATGGTAGAAAAGCAGTTATGGGTAGATGGGAAGATAAATGGTTAGATAGGTGGGTAGATAAACTATTATATGGGGAGATAAATGGTTAGGTAGGTGGGTAGATAGACAGACAAATATGCTAATATGAAAAGATGGTAGGTAGATAGATGATAGATAAGCTGTAATGCGTAGATGGGTAGTTAAATGCTTTGATGGGTAGATAAACTTGTATGTGTAGATAGATAAATCATTGGGTAGACAAACAAACAGTTTGACATGAATGGATGGTGATCGGCATAAGCGACTATGGGTAGCTAAATGGTTAGATGGGTAAATAAATTATATTGGTAGATGGATTGAAAGGGGGGCCGACAGACAAACATACAGACATGAATGGATGATAAGTAGATAGATGGGTAGATAAATGTTATGGAGGTGGGTAGATAAATGGTTATATGGGTAACTGTAACTAAATGGTTATATAGGTAGATAATTGGTTAGTTAGGTGGATGTTAGAAAAGAAAAACATACAGACATAGACAGATGGATGGTAAGTAGATAGATAGGTAGCTAAATATTACATATAGTTGGTTAGGTAGCTAGGTACACCCACAAACAGGGTAGACAAATGGTTCGAATAAGAGGTAAATGAGTCGATAAATGGTAATATGGGTAGATAAATGATTAGATATGTGGGTAGGCAGACATATGGGTAGAAAAGGGTTAGATGGGTAGATAAATGGTACTATGGTTAGATATTTAGGTACATAAATGGGTAGATACAAACATACAGACAGACGGATGGATAGATAGGTTGGTGGGTAGACAAACAGGCAGATGGGTAAATAAGGGGTTATATTGTATTGGCTGATAATTGGTTAGATTGTTAGGATGTTGGCCAGATAGATAGATATATAGTTTACTTAATTCAGTAGATAACATTTAACTTGATTACAAACATTCACTTGATAAATGTGTGTGAAGATGATGTTGCTGTCCTGTGAATGCTGAGGTGTGCTGCATTAGTGTATAAACTGATGCTGAGTAAACACATTTATTTCCTACTGTCTAAACTGCAGTCTGGCTCTCTCTGTACGTACAGCACAGCTGAATTAATCATGGCTGCGACACCTCACTCTCCTTCTCAATATCTCTCCACTTTTCTCTTTTTATTGAGACCTTTCTTTCTTTCTGTCTCTGTCTCTGCTCTCCCCCGCACTCTGCTCTGCAACACACGTGAATCATATTGTACGCCTCCTCTCGTCTGTGCCAGAGCGAGTGGGACTTTCTGCTCGTGCACTTCAATCTTTTTCACATGTTTGCTTTCGGTCTGAATAATTACCGTATGTGGGTGGTTGTAAGCTTCTCTCATTTTGATTCCTTTATAATGACCCAGTGGGAGGTTAACAAATTAATACCTCAAATGATGAATCTGGAGAGACAGAGAGAGAGAGAGACCGATAGAAGACATGTCAGGTCACCAGCTCTCTCATTCATTGCTCTCTGATGATAAATATTTGATTCTGAGATTAAAATTCATGGGGTAAATGTTACACCTGGGTCCTCTGAAGCTGGAAGACAGACCGATAGATAACCTGTCAAAGTGTGTACATTCAGGCTACACCTCCCGTACGTAAATTTGAAATGACTGTGAAATTACGGGGCACAATCACTGGTACGCATTTGACCTAGTTTAACCTAGAGGTCAGAGGTGAGACAGCCATATGTCTTAGCTGTATTTATTTTTTAAAGGCACATCTGCATCAGTTTTTCCCCCCACCTCATATTACTTTGTTTTTCTTTGCATCTTTATTTTGACTTTGGAATACATATATACGTATATTTATATATATATTCAAATAAAGTCAATTACAGTTACAAATTTTAAATTTAAAAAAGAAATCAATGTAACATAAGGTGTTTTTCTTATAGTCTCATTCTAAACTCCAGATACACTTATTTTTTTAAATGTCTCTATTTCCCTTCAGGGGGCGCCAGAGGATATGGAGATGGATTTGTTTTTTTGTTTTTTTTGTCTCACTTTGAATTAAGTTTGAGGATATCTCTAAAATGATTGTTGTTGTTTTCAGAAAAAGTTCCGTGTTCTGCTTGGACCTTTTTTTTAACTGGCTGAATAAAGCTGTTTTAGGCATTTCCTTGTGGCATTTGTTCAGTTTTGTCATCTCATGTAAAACGAAAATGCTTTTAACATTAAAATCACCTCAAAGGTATTGGCCAAAAAACTGTCTGCTTAAGTACAAGATTTGTCACAGAGGACAGACAGAGTGGACACAGAGCCATAAATCTGAGGATGAATATCACAGCTGGCATAACGCTGTCAGTGACACAACATATACCTCCTCCGCTCCCTCAAAATTGGGCCACGCTCCAACTTTAAAGTAATCAAATATTTCTCATTCTAGGGGAGATTTTGGTAGTTTGTGATAAATTGTGTCCAATAAAGCCGACGAGGTGACAGCTATGAAGGATGTAAAGGACACAGAAAAGAATGAATGATTATTTCCTTCCTGCAGGGAGGGCCCTGTGCCAGAGACAGCACAGTTCTAACTCTATAAAAGTGTCAGTGTAAAAGTTTCGGAGTCCTTTGCAGTCCTGCAATTGCAATGAATATAAGAGACTCAAGAGTGAGCAAGTTTGTGTCTCTGAATTGGTACTAGCAGGCCCTGTCCCAAATGGCAAACTTGTTGTATATGAGACCATAGGGTGTCCCATTTGTCACTTTAGGTTTCATATGGTGATCATGAGTTTCAGCCTACCTTTTTAGCAGCTGCTGTGTTCCCTCAATGTGCACTTTTTCTGATCCAAACTACTAAGCGATTGTCTGTGCGTCACAATTATGTCACTTTTTTACCAGCCTTTCTTTTCCTAAATTTCATTTCCCCCCCAAAAAAGAGATAAAATGTTAATCTCATTTACTCACCCTCATGTCATTACAAACCTGCTTGGTTTCCATAAAAAGTTATACGGACATAAAGGTGTCCTATAGTTTGTCCTAAAAGTATGATTTTAACTTGACTTTTTTATGACTTAGTATCCCATAATGTCCATATTTTATCTCATTATTAACTAGGAAATAATAAAAGCATGAGACAATGAGTCCTGTAATGCAAGAAAAAGTCAGTTGCTTTGTGTACATAGTTACCGAGAAAACAGCTATTTTTTTACCGCCCCAAAACCACCTAGTGGCAAAGAATGTATTTGCATTTTAATTTAGACCAATGCGAAAAGACCAACAAGTGGGCGGGCAATATGTTAATATTCCATGTTGACATCAACATGAATTTGCTTAGGATTCATTTAAAAAAATAGAGGCATAATAGGGGCACTTTAAATTCTCAGAACAGGATAGATAAACTTCTATATTTTTGCATTCCCATTTGCTCTATTAGCAAAATATGCTACACGCAATTTAGGACTTTTAGAAATGAGAGGGTAAAAAATGAGAGATTGATTGATTACATTGGTCGGTTAAGAGAAGGATGTCAAATTTACCTTCATTCCCTCAGGCGTTGTATTAGAAATATTCACACTGCAATGTTAACTAGTTTTCTTTAAGTTAATGCCACAGTAATATTACAAAGTATAGCATTATAAATGTACATTAATTAAAAAAAAAAAAAACAATTAACTGGATTTATGATGTTGGTAATGCATCATCATCACAGTCTGTGAAAAGGGTCCTTGAGGTCCAGTGTTGTCTTTCACTTGATGGACAAAAACTGCTTCAAATTATATTTTTCTGTCATACAGGTTCAGAACAACCTGGGGGTGAATAAATGATGACAGATTTGTCATTTTTGTTTGAACTGTTCATTTCAATTTCCATAAATCATGACAATAATGAATCCCTAGGAATTCTAATGAAGGACATACATACACTTGTCAACACACACATACACTCTATGTGTTGCTGCTACTGTAGAGTTGCTTATGCAAACACTTTAGGGTTCTGTGCAGCATGCTAACATTTGCTCAACACTGTCCTCCTGTGCAACAGAAAACAAACACACACTGCTGGCCCAGAGGAGCACGGGCCAGAGCGCCACAATAAATCAAAGTGCCAGCTCCAGCACACACACACACACACACACACACACAGACACACAATCTGTAGGCAGAATGCATCTTGACAAGAGGCTTCTTGGCACGGGTGCTTTGTGTTTTGGTGTCAGGAGCAGAGGAGTAACACAGATAACAGATGGATTTATGACAGGGCTTAGGCAGGGATTAGGGCACCTCAGACCTAGATGATTGCACAGCTTATCATGTCACCTTTAGCTTTATCACAGACATAAGCTTCTGAGAAGACCGCCAGAAAGAACGGGAAAGAAGCCGTGTGGGGCGGGTTAGACAAAGAGAGAGGCAGAAATGCTATGTTAGCGATGGAATACTAGAGGAGATATAGTATGAACTATGATTATGATAATCGTTTTGCTAGTATATAGTACATACACTCTCAATAACATTTGCGCAAGCGTTTTTTAGCAGTGGGAGGAGAAAGATGGTGCATCTGATGAATGGGCCATTTTGTCCAAAGAGCTAGAAACATGAGCAGTGGTTTAGGAGACGGTCAGAGAGGCCAAAAATGATGTGATTGTATATTATCCTCCTCCAAATGTGTGTGTTGATGTTAATGCCCTTCATTTTCACATCACTGGTGTGTCTTTGCGGACAATTATTAAATCCATAAACTAGATATATGCCTGGAGGTCGTTTACATATTTCTTTGGCTATCTTGGTGTTTTATTGCTTAAAGCTCTCAGCATACGTGTTAATGCGCTATGACTTTATGTTGGAGTGAATTTACGACCGATTTATATTAACTCACAGGAACATTTCCCATGGATGAGTCGGGTGGTATTTTGTGGGATTTCCCCACATTTTCTTATTTTGATTTTGGGTGAAATCTGCTGAATTTTGCAAGATGGATTTAAACATAAGGGTTATTAGAGGACAGATTCACAACAATTAAAATTATGGCTGCCACACACTTAAAGCTGTTGTAAATCCCAGATTTTTCATGAATATGAGTTATTTAAAATATTAAGCAGTGCAACACTTATATATACACAATACATTTGGTACATATACACTACCAGCTGAAAGTTTGGAATAATAATAGCCTAATAATAATAATAATACGTTTTTGAAAAAAGTAAAAAAAAAAAATTTAAAAAAAAAATCTAATATTAAGCATCACAATTAAAGCATCAAACACTGATAAAAAGTATAAAATCAACACAGAATGATTTCTGAAGGACCATGTGACACTGAAGACTAAAGTAATGGCTGCTGATTATTCAGCTTTGCCATCTAAATTATATTTTAAAATATATCAAAATAGAAAACAGGTATTTTAAATTGTAATAATATTTCACAATATTACTGTTCTTCATTTTTTTTTTATCAAATAAATTCAACCTTGGTGAGCATAAGAGACTTATTTCAAAAACAAAAAAATTGTATCACTACTCATATTTCAGTTATACATATAATATTGAGTACTTGTATTTCTATGGGACTAGTATTTTGGCCAACATAACACAACATGTCATTACAGCAAACATTAAAATGACATATCAAAACATCAAACATTAAAGGCCTACTTGAGCAAAATATTAAATGTCAAGGTAACCTAAAACTGTTTTTAATAAAATGCATGTTTTCCTTAAAAAAAAAATACTAAGAATAATAATAATAATAAATATGGGGGAATACAAAATATATTTTTAAACCATTTCCAACATGTTTTGTCAGTTTATTTATTTATTTTCATGTGCCCTATGTCTGCTTGGTAAATAAGCACATCAATGGACAAGAAATACTGATTTGAAAAATAGATTAAAATTTGAATTTATTGTTTTAGAGTATATTATGAGAGGGGAACCTGAAGTGATACATGACAGTAAAACAGCGTAAAAGATCAAATTTAAAGTTTAGTCATCGCTATACAAAAACCATACAATATTGCAATTGGCCAATCAAGCAAGTACAAGAAGCCAAAATATTGAATGAATTAACATGCAATGTACAAGATTGTGAATGACAGACGCTTGAACTCTGCAGAATTTTCTGAGGGCCTCCACATAAGGAGGATATACCACATTACAGAAAGTTTTTCTCCTCTAGAATACATGCTGGAAACTTCTGAGGGTCCTGTCACTCTGTGAGAGTCCATGGGTGTTTGTCATTGTGTGTGTATGGCAAAGAAACAAAAAGTGCATGCTAAGTGAGAGACACACAGCAGGAATTCCACAGCTAACTGTCACTTCCTCCTCCTTCTGCTCAGAGTGTGGGCGGCAGCTCGAGATCTGTGTGTATGTGAGTCCGCGCTCGGGTGTTGTGTGCGAGTGTGTGATTGTGTGTTTGGATGTACTGCTTATGTATGCAGAAAAGCCGTTTTATTTGTGTATGAAAAACCATGACAGAATGTATATTCTTTGATGCCGCTCGATCATGAGTTTGTGTCACTGAAGCTGAGAGAAAGAGACAGTCAGAGAGCCCTGTATAAATAGAGGATGTCTCTCTGGTGTGTTCACAAGCTGAAGTGTGTTTATAGGCTCTATGAAAGCCAGCGCATTAGCAAGCTGTGCTTGGTTGAATGTCATGAAAACATGTCCGGGTTGTATTTCTTTGTAAAATCAAAGTGGGGAAAAAACAAAACAAACTACAAATGGTATTTTAATAAAGAAATGTATTTTTATTTATTTACTTATTTATGAAAACAGGATAATGGTCCACAAACAAAAAAACAAAAAACAAAAATGAATTAATGAAGAAAGAAATGTCTACTGTATTGGATTTATACTCATTACATTTTTCTGCATTCCAGTTTAATACTTATAAAAAACATAAAAAAAATCACCCCCAGTGGATTTCATACTGAGAATAAGTCAAAAATATTTATTTGTTTGTTTTTATTTATGAAAAAAGATTCTGGTCCACATACACAAAATTAATTAATCACTTTACTTTTTGAATTTCAACAAATTAAATTCAGATCAGCACATTTAGTTATTGACAAGTTTCACCTAAATGCTACAAGTTATTAATGTATGTATTTATTTTCATTTTTTCTTTATAAAAGGATTACAGTTTATACACAAACAAAACAAACAGAATAAATGAATGAATAAATAAATAAATAAATTCACTTTGCATTTGTGAACAAATGATGATGGTATACACAACCACAAAATAATAATCAAAAATTAAATAAATAAAATAATAATTAATTTTAGTATTTGGATTTATAGTAATTAAATTCCACTATATGTGCAACACTTTTCTTGTCAATACCACACTGAGGAAGGACTGCTGTCATAAAAACCTTTATGCTTATATTTTGCTTCACAATTATGTGAAAAAGCTAATCTAAAATAAATAAATAAATAAAAATGGGAAAATAAATAAATAAATAAGATAAGAAGAATAAGAACAAACAAATAAAAATTAAATCTATGTTAAGGACCATTATTATAACGATAAATGAATAATATAGTAATATTATTAAATATTATTTTAATAATAATGTTTTAATAATAAATAAAATTAATAAATAAATAACATTTAAATGTATTCATTTTATTTTTGAGGCATCTCAGACACGTTTTTGCCTGTTTTTACCTTCCTACAAAAAGTGTACTGCCAGCCAGTAAACCCCTTCTGCACAGGGACAGGAATTGACATTGAGGTGCTGTAGTTGCCATGCAATCTGTCTGTTTGTCAATAGGTCATCCTCAAGCACTGGGCCATAAACCCTAAACCTTAATGATATGCTTTATGGTAGATGGATGGACTGCGCAGTAGCCTGATGCTGATTACCCAAGATTACGCAGGGTTTGAATAGGGATTGTAATCTGCTCGTAACTTATGTTTGCTCAGCGCAGATGTGCAGCCATTGTCATGAATGACGACAGAGCTAAGAGACCACCCTGTATTCAAGAGCGCATGACAATAAACTTATATTAAATGAGAGATTACAGTGGATTAATGGCCTGAGAAACGTGCAAATGAGAGACTGACAGTGTGTGCGTGTTCACATCTGTTGAGCGTACTCAGAAACATAATATTTCACTACACATTTCAGACTTCCAATTTAGTAGACTTTAAGTATACATGTTTAGTATATTAAGTACAATTGCAGGGTATTTTATTAAGTACATAAATATGTAAATGTATTTGTATTATACTTTCATATTTCAATTAGTGCTGTCAATCGATAAAAAAACAAACTAATCACCTATTTTTCTGAAATTAATTGCAATTAATTCCAACTAACAGTAACATTTTTAAATATACTTTTATATTGCAATAATTTCACATTCAAAAATTTAATCAATGTACAAACAATATAAAGACAGTACTTTTTTTTATATTTGTGTAATAGCATCTTTTTTGACACCACTAATTTCAATACATTTTAGTTCGAACATGATTTTAGGTTAAAGGCACAATATGTAAGTTTTCGCCACTAGAGGTTGCACTTTCAAAAATGATAACAGAGGCGAAGTTCGATGACGCAATGACTGAGCTTTGAACATTGGGAGATGTCGTTTTCACAAATCATGTTCACGGATGAGAAGCTCATTTGTATCTGTTTTATTACTTATCCACCTGCACATGACTAATACTTGCACAATGAATAATATACATTTGCTTACCCGTCTATTAAAACACACGCAAGAGTGGAGTCTCTGTCCAGGCCGAGGTTTTCGTGAAGCTCTCTCCATTTTAGAAACGCCACGACGAAATTTGTTCTCGCTTTATTTCATTGACTGATCCAATATCTTCATGCCTCGGTTTGTATAAATCTAAGTTTTTTGGGATTGTGGAGAGTGTAATCATGATCTATGATATGGAAATGCACTGTAAATTACTACCACTTCCGCATTTGTCCACGTGTGTTGCCGTAGTATTCATAGTATTAAATTTTTTGGAATTTACAAACCCTACAGAACTTTTGAGATAATGTAAGTACACAACTGCATGAAATATATAACACTGTGCAAGTGGTTTTTGGATATTTTATTACAAAAATCTTACATATTGTGCCTTTAAGCATGTGAGCCAGAAAACACACAGACAACTGTTTGCTTGACCTTTATATAAATTACCTTTTTTTTTTTTTTTTTTGCATTTTCTGTAAGAGCTTCTGTACAAAATATTATTGTGGTGTTACAACTGTATTGCGCATTTTCTGCCAATTATTGTGAGGTCATATTTTATATTTTAATTTAAATGTTAAATATTTTAATTAATATAGTTGCATTTGGCATAATTTATAATTCAAATGTTTGTGAGGTCATGCATATGTCTAAAAATATATTAAAACAAAAACAAAATGACAAAAATGACCTGTCATGTCAACCATCCAGATGTACACAAAGAATATTCCAGACATATTCTCTAGAAACAAGTGGCAATTTTGCATCTAACTATGTTTTTATGGGAACCAAGACAAAAATACTGATTAAGAGTATAGTTACCCTCAGTCCCTCTTTCTCTCTCTCTCTCAGTATAGTGCTTGTAAATGTACATTTATAATGTCTCTGTGTTTCCAAGTCCATTTGTGTGTGTGTGTGTGTGTAACACTTTTAAATTTATTTTGGATCAGCGTTGCTGTGGTTTGTGTGTTCCCCTCAGACCACATTCCAATTTTTCGACCGCTTGCCAGCTCTAGTCGAGATGGAAGTGGTTCTTGGTCTGAGTAGAAATATTTGTGTACATGTGTGTATGTTTTGGCTGAACACACAAAAAGTCTAGTGGCACCATTGTACGGTATACCTATAATTCAGCTATACAACTGCATGTGCCCTGGTCCGAGTGTTTGTGTGAGTGTGTGTGACTGTGTTTGGGTCTCCATATGGAGATATTTACTCAGATGTCATGACACAACTGTGGAAAATTGGTCTGTAGATCTGAAAGCACAGATCTGTGCTGAGCCAAGCGTTGCCTCTTGCAGGTACTCCCACATCCTCCGAAGAGAACCGCAGGGGGGGAGGCTGTTCTTTGTTACTCCCCTCCCTTCAGGAAGAGCCGGGACAGGGAGTGGGAGGACAGCTGAAAAACCCCTCTATTCCCCCTTTTGGTACTGGGTAAAGCTTTAAACACTCTCCATCCAGAACAAAACATCCCTGCCGTGATCCCTCTATATCTGGCTCTTTCACTCTTTTTGACTCCGTAGGAGCCTCCATCCAACGGGAGATCAAGGTATCAGACTAGGGTGCGGATTGGATTGGAAGTACGAACTAGAAAACACACACTGACCCCTAGACCGCAACTCCCCACACCCATCCGCAGATTACAAGCCCCTCTGCGGCCAGGGCATGCCATCAACGTTATTAATGGCTGCTAAAATGTGGCTACCTCAAGGTCCTGAGCAGAATAAATATCATTCATCACCAGCACAATTCAAACAAGCTAGACAGATGAGTATTAAAGTACATTCTTTTAGCCAGTGGGGATGAATGCACAGTGTGTAAACTTGGAAGGGAGATGTGTAATGAGAGGGGGAAAAGTGAAATGTTTGACTTCAAGAGTACGTAGAGGGTGCAAACACACTGCTAGTGGAGAGCATTTAGCATTTGAGTATATAAGTTACAAATAGCCTATCACTACCTGGTTTATTCGCCTCTCAAGAACCCTAATGGTCTATAACAATCCTAAAGGCATCACTTCATGCTCAAACTTTGATTGATTCACTAAAGGGTGTACAGTTGTGTTTTGGCGCATCTTGAAAAGCTAATGCACCTAATGCACTCTAAAAAGTAAAGGTTCTTTGGCATCTGTCGTCCCATGAAGAAAAATGTTATATACATGGAATCTTCACATTGCAATGATTTAGATATTTAATGATTTTGAAAATGTTTTTTTCACAGTGATCCCATATAAGATCCATTTTGGACTGCAACTAATTGTGTGAAAATGTGCCTTTATTAATCAAAAATGTACCTGTAAATCATACTTTTTTGTGAAAAGGAATAAAAGTACTCTAAACCGTCTAAACCCCAGTGACGGGTAGGTTTAGGGGCGGGGTTAGGTGTAGGTCATCTCGTAACTCGTGGCAACTCGTAAAATACGTACAATTTAGCAAAAATCGTATGAATTTGTACGAGGTAGGTCGTCCAAATTTGTACAAATTAGCCACCTCGTAAAATATGTACGATTTGTATAGGTAAGATTTTTCAGTTTTGCAGAAATGTATGAAGAGGCACGTATTTCTAATGAGCCTAGGTTGCAAATAGTACTGTATAGCAAATATTTAGTAAATGACACATTTATTACTGTAAGAACTTCTGTCTGTCATAACATTAGCATGGGTGCTAACAGTTGTGGTTCACGTTAGCAAACATGCTTAGAATGTGTTTTCAACAGATTTTCTTGGAAAGGTTGTTAATTTAATATACTGCATTCATGCATGGTATTTCCTTAAAGGTGCTTTATTAAAGGAGACAGAAGTACAGTCATGGGACCAAACTGTGTTATAGCCACTTGTTTGTAAGTGTACTGAAATACTGTAAGGACAGAAAAGTTAATGAAATACAGCCAAACCCATGTCTCCACAGAAGTGTGTCCGAGTACCTGGAGCGGGCAAAGAAAGTCTTTCACTGTGGACCGCTCACCCAAAATTGGACTAAAGAATTTTAATGGACTCCGGCAAATGGGAGCTAATTGGAGCAAAGTCCAGGTAAGGATAGGTTGAGGGAAACAAATGGACTGTAGAAAGTGTCATGTTTCAGAAAGGCACGCTGAGAAGGATAGACACTATAGCAATTAAATGGAAACCGAACTATAAGAGGGCCAAAGGGAAAGAGCGTATGAGAAACAGCGGAATTTGAAGTCCAAGCAGAGGGAACAGCATTCCTGGAGTAAATTGCTGGTGGGGAATAAAGACGATGCAAGAAATGTCAGTCAGACTTTAGAGTTAGAGATGAACAATAAATCAAATGAAGTCTTGTGCTATTCTAGAATTTATAAGCATGTGATATATAATCATCTTACAGTGCTGTCATACCAGAGCTGTCTGTTTTGGAAATGTTTTGGTGTAGTTGGTTAAACATGGGTTATGTTATTTGTTGTTTGTTATAATATAGTATCAGACACACTATGAGCAAGTTAGGACTCACTTGAAAATGAGATGATACATCTCAAGCGGTTTATCCCAAAGTTGATGCCAACATTTGAATATATTTATCTATAAGCAGAAAATCTGTATATTACAATGATTTCCTGTGACATTGAAACCAGTTTTTGCTAATAATAATAATAATAATAATAATTACAATCACAGGAATAATCACATCACATCATCATTTTTTGTTTTTTTGTGAATATAATAAATAGAAAGCATATTTGAAATTTGTATAACATTTAACAACATTACTGTTTATTTTATTTAATTATTTTATTTTTGTGTATAAATAAATGCTTGGTGAGAATAAGACATCTGCTTCAAAAGCATAAAAAAATCATATCAACCCTATCTATGTCCATTAAATAATAATGATAATAATAATAATAATAATAAAACATCTTCTAATGGCATATAACCAAAATTTTATATATATATATATATATATATATATATATATATATTTCTTATATATTACTTTTTATATTAGTTTTTGTCCAGCATGCAGGGATGTTTTGCTGGTCCATTCTAGATGAAATCCAGTGAAATCTTGTTGCTCTATCTTGCAATAAAATTAAACAAATATGTTCTGATTGGCTGTCACTTTGTGCTGGATTTGCGCTTTCAGTGAGGACATAAAAATAACCTAAACAAGCTGCATTGCACTTGGTTTGGACAGTGTTCTTTGAACGAATGATATTTCTTGGTTGCAGGGGACACACGGGACAGCAAGGCTCTCCAGGGCTGATGAGAGGTATTTTTAGAGGTGGTCTTATCTGAACTCCCGGAGGACTGAAACTCAGTCCTTCACCTTGCCAGGTCAGGTGCTGAAAAGGGAATCAGCGGGCATCATGGGAACCGACCGGGCGGTGGAGCCAAAGGGGTCAAGGAGTGACCTCACAGTGCGACTGGGCGGCCCGCTGACAGCCAGACAAGACCACCAACAAGTCTATTTTCACTAGTACCTTTCCAGCTGTCACACACACACTTGAATGCACAAACACACCTTTATCATCTTAAAAATATGACTCTCCTTGCTGTAAACCAAATACACTCACTGATGTATTCTCATAAAAACACACATATGCTCTCAATTTGACCCTAGATAAATATATCACAGGCCTTTCTGAAGCTCACAGTAATATCCAAAATAATTTGCTTGTTTATCAGTCAGCATGCCAACACAATTACCGCACTAATTACTGCAGTCAGTGCGTAAAATATTATCAAGTGTGAGGCGATGCCTCCTCTCACACTGTAATATTCATTCCATAATCATGTTATTACTGTAAACGTGGCTCACTTTACGACGGCAGTAATTAAAAACGGCTCTGATCGCACGTATCAGTGGCAGCTTAGCGCTGCCGTACTGTCAGTAATTAACACTGCTGCCCCATCTCTCTCTTTCTTAATGAAATCGTTCAGACAGATCATAGATTTCTCATTCATCTCAGCAGACCAGGCACGGGCAGCTTACCTCCACTGCTACTGAACCGTGTTAAAACTAAATAAAATAGGGGGGGGACCCTCTCTCTCTCTCTTTCTGCCTCCTTGTTTTTCTACAACAGTGGAATCGATAATTTTAGCTGCTAAACCTGAAGCTGTGTTTCTGCCTGTAAGCTGTGTTAAAGGGCTGCGATCAGCTTGTTCTAGTAAAAGAGCATGTTAAAAACCTTGTAATGATAGAATGATATATGAAAGGTTTGCACAGCGTAGCTATTGTAATTTCTGGCAAATTGAAGCAGTGACTTGGAAGGCCGAGGCTTTGCCATGTTCCAAGCGCTGCTTTAAAAATCAATATGCCAAGAGGAACAGATGGGAGGAGGCATTGTGGACGGAATTCTTTACGCGATATTTACATATCTAACTAGGCGACTGACGCTCCAAGATCCAGTCAACTGCTGTCTCAAGACCTCAAGCCTCACGTCTGATGATTTATTAGGCTTCTGGCACTGGTGAAACACACTACCTGGCTGTCTTCCGCCCTTCTCTGCGGGTGTGTGCGGCAGGTGCATGTGTGTGTGTGTCAGTTTGCTACTTGGCATGTGTCTGAATGTGTGTGCGTGAATTTGTGTTCAGTTCCATATGTCTGTGTTTGCTTGTCTGGGATCCTATGTGTTAGCGCATATGTCTGTGTGTATTTGAAGGGTTTTTTTTTTGGTTTTTTTTGGTGTGACTTTATAAGCATTCTATTTTGTATGTTTACACAGACACTGAAACACCATATCAATGTAATTTTTAATAATAAGAAAAATTATTAATATATTTACTAATACTAAATTAATAACAACAACAGCTACTATTATTATTATTTACTACTACTACTATACTATTACTACTAATAATGACAACAAATGATTTAAAATTATTCAATAATTACTATATTATTAGTAGTTATTAATACTATAATAATCAACATTATTATTATTATTATTATTTTATTTACTACTACTACTACTACTAATAATAATAAAAATAATGAAAAACAAATAATAAATTATTTAACAATTACTATTACATTATTAGTTATTACTCAACAATACTCAACAACAATTATTATTATTACATGCAAACTCTTATATAAAACATGAACAACTTTATATACATACAAATGTTTATGTATTCTTTGAGGCTCATAAAATATTGATTTCAGAGAACAAATAGGTTGGTTTTATCTTATTTATAATAGACTAATAAAGAATGCTTAACATTATCACATTTATTTAACACAGTTAATGCATTTACCTAATTTGACATTTCGTTCTGTTCGGTGTCATTTTTAAAGTCTAGTTGGAACAATTCTGACAGAACACACACATTGGTAAATGAGTAAAACAGCTTAATGAGTGCAATAAGTTAATGTTACAGCGGTTCTCTTATATTTCATAGTTGTTGTGGTTTTATTATAATTACTTTAGTCCATACAAAGAGAATGAGTGACTTGAATTTTATTAATCCCATCTGGATTTCATTTATGCAAAACGTTTTTTAAAAGGGTCTTTTTTTCAGCTTCTTTCAGTGCTAAACGAGTGTCCTGCTTTATTGTCTCTTAGTATTTAACATGCTGAACTTGTTCTGGGTGCTTATTAAAAATGTATAAATCTCCAACGCTGTACATGTATCAAAGCAGTAACCGTAAGTCAGTTGTTGTTTTCCAACGACAGAGCAGAGAGAAAAATGAAATGCAGTATGTATGTGTAAAAGCTACATACAAATACCTGTGAATGCTAATGTAACTGAGTATATTTGACTAAACTTTATGTATGCCGGGACTGAAATTGGCACAGCAGCTTGTTTGAAACAACAAAACGTCTCGCTGTCTTTCTGCCTCTCTGCCAGCACCTGCTGCCGCTGTGAGGCTCTGTTTGTATGTCAAACTTTACCTCTCAGCGCCATTGAGCGTGGAGCCGACTCTCAGACAAATGGCAGAGGACATTTAAACAAAGCAATATAAGGCTGCACTGAAATAATTCAAGGTTAGCGTTACAAACAGTCATGGCAGTTAGCTTAGTCATATGACAAAAGGCAGAGTGCAGTCTTGCATGACAGATCAGATGTCTCAGTCTTTGAGCAATGGTACACATAAGTCACAGAGGTAGAGGTTATGGAGCTTTCTAGAGTATTCAAATATTGTAATGTGTTTTACAGTCACGGATGACTCTCTCTTTCCCTTTCGTTCCTCATTCATCCTGAGTTTTGCTCCGTACGGTTGTGACAGCTGCCTGGTGCGATGGGACCGACAGTGATGCCTTCACCATTCTAATGACTCTACTTATTTTTGAAGTGCTGTATAGGACACCCTGCGCCATTACACAGTCTATCCGTCTTCACCAAACAGCCACTCCGCCACATCTGAAGCCTGCTTTACTGCTGCAGGGTTGTGGCTGGCACTAGGCTGTTATTAAAAACTCTTAAGAGAAGAAGAATTAGCAAATAGAAACCATGCTACGGCAAACCTTGAGACTGTGTGGCACTCAGTCCACACCACTGTGGGATGTTTGCCAATGGAGGTCTGGAAAAATAAAGAGTGTGCAACAATTTCCTTCGTTTTAGAGGTGGCCACACATAAGGATTGGTGATTTCTGTGTTTGTTTGCACCTATGAGGTTTGAAAGCTCTATAGTGCTTTGAACTATGTCAATTTGAGATGATCAGATCAGCAAACAAACCACATTTGCATTCTCTTGACAGCTTTGTCAGTAGATTGCAAATCATTTGTAAATTTATTTATCATTCAATGTATTTATTAATTGAATGTATGTGTTCGTTATTTTTGCGAATCTTAAGTAATTATTGTATAGATGAATATTTTAAACAGCATATATATTTTTTATACTTTTATCAAGTTTGTTTATCTAATTTGCTGTGATTCAGTTGTATTATGTATGTATTGCAGGATTTTGGACAATTCATAATTGAGTTATTGAATTAAATTCCTGAATTTGAAGTAATGTAGCAAGGAGGATGAAGAATTGCAATTGGAATTTTAATGTAAGAAAATGTAATTGAAATTAAATACATTCTTGTGTGTAATTTGTAACTAAAAAGTAACCTTTTTTTGAACGTTTCAAAGAGAGATACATTGAAGGATAGTGGATGGGTGGGTAGATGCTATAGAAATGTGTATTTAGTTGATATATTACATTAGATTTAATGAACTTTCGACAAGGGTGGAAGAACATTTAATTTCCTAGTATGCATTAGCTGCATGTGCTTAAGGGATAGCTCACCAAAAAAATTAAAATTCTACTATAATTTACTAACCTTCGAGTTAATCCAAACGTTTGTGAGTTTCTCTCTTCTGCTGAGCACACAAGAAGATATTTTAAAGAATCTTGGTAACCAAGCAGTTACTGGTAGCCATTAATCTCTACAGTATGGGGGCAAAATACTAAATAAATGGAGACTGTCAACTGTATGTTTTCCAGCATTCTTCAAAATATCTTCTTTTTTTTAGTTCAGCAGAGAAAATAAAAAAACATACAGGTGAGTAATGACAGGAAAAAATTTCTGCTTTCTAGATACTGAAATCGACCAAAACCCATATCTATCGACCACTACTTTGAACCCAAGGAAAAGAAGTGGACATGAGGGACCTGCTCTTCAGAACAAATTCAACAAATAGCAGTAGAGACTTCGTGTCATTTACTCTGTAAGTAACATTTACATAAAAACTGCCCAAACTCCATTCGAGTGTCTGATACATTGATTGTTAGGTATCTGATGCTGTAGTTGGGAAAACATCAGGGACTCTCCGCTGCCGTTGATTAGGAGCTCTTACGCTATCCATTGATTTCTCCTCTACCCGGGGATGAGCGGTTGAGAACACAGAACAGGGCTGATAGCTTTGTGTTTGATTTGCAGAGTCTGGAATCCATTCACATACTCGAGAGAGAACAGGACTCTATCTCAAACAAAAAGGTCTTTGGGAAAATCATGTATAGAGACAGAGAAAGAAAGACCATGAGTCATTCCTCATCTTAATCAGAAGAAGAAAGAGGATTTTATGCAAAAACCTCTGCAAGGTCTTTTTGGATTTGCTGAAAGACAGGCACGTTCCAACAAAGAAACTTCTCTCCTCATTTGGTTCCTCTGAAAGGCTATAGAAACATCTAGTAAGCGTACATCTTTATTGGAGATGGAAAACCAATCAATCTCCCATTTTACTGGGCTCAGTCACATCTCAATCGAGCTGAGGTAAAATAACCGTCTGTGCTGAATTTTAGAGCTAACGGGATACAGAAAGAACTGAAGAGCCCAAAGCTCTCCTTCGGTTCTTTGTTTCTCAGTCACAAACACCCACACGTTTCTTCAGACTGCTGAGCCCGTCCTTTTAATTTGGCCTGCCTGCATTCATTCCCTCTACTACGTTTTAACCAATCCATCACACGTACAATGTTTGCATGTGCACAGGATGTACGCATTAGCGCTGAGTTCTGTCGGATATGAGTGTACGTTGTTTGGAAGGTTCTGAAAGAGGCCAGAACGAGGGGCGTACAGAAAGTAGAAGAGCGTTGTCTTGCTCGAAGTTGGCAATTACAGACCGCACAGTGTCCCTTGAGGGTCCCGGGTGCACTCTGTCTGGAGGCCTGTGTTAGCGTCACACAATACAGATGTGTGGGCAGATGCCATCTGGGGCTCGGAGAACAAAACCGAGTGTGGGGGCGCCGTTCAGGGAATTCAGTCAGGAGACCCGAGAATCCAGAAAGAGAATAGAAAATGATCTGACGGTAATCAATCAAAAAAACTGTGACACAAATGACCAAACACAACGACCCAGAGCAAAGCATCGCACAAACACACCCCTGCCTGTGGTGACTCCCCGCCCACTGGCTATAACGCGATCAATAGGCTTTCGCCGATATGAGCAGAAGCGATTGGCCGAGACTGCTAAAAGTGAACCGCCTCCTCCTTGGCTAATTGCGCCTTTGTGATTGCGCAGTCTTTCGTGCAGATCGAGAAAATAAAACGCCATTCTCTTCGTCAAACTGAGTGACAATCGATGTTGGGCGCCCATCTCGGAACGCCAGATGCTCCTCCCGACTTCATTATGCTGGCCGAGATGGTTTCGCCGGAGCAACGGCGTCGCCACAAAGCGTTTCGATCGTGGCCCTAGAGACAAAGTCTCGGACGTCACCTGCTCCTCAGCCTAATGCTATTAAAAACGAGAGATCCCAGAGAGGCCCCAAATGTATATGGAGAAGAACAAAAACGTAGCTCCTCTGGCCTATACATAAACAGGAAACGCTAGCTGTGGATGGACGAATCTTGAATCTTAAAGTCTGAGAAGCCGACTGAACATGTTTCATGTCTTCATCCAATCCACTGAGGCCTACTTTCAACCAGCAGCTTTTAACCAGACACATTCTTTACTGTGAGCACTTGACTAAAAGTGCATTTTTTTACCATCTGGCACTTTCCATGAATAGGGTATAAAATGGGGCCTGAAACTGAAAAAGTTCTCAACAAACGTTAAGTGAAGGAAGTTCCTTTAGAGAATGTTGAACATTGACCTGTAAATTTAGTTTTTTGCAAACATTTAGTAAGCTTACAATTTCTATCAGAGACTACTAACCAACCAAACAACCCTTATGAAAATTAACCATAGATTTATTGCAGTAATAGTGTAGTAATCATTTTTAGGCATATTGATTACCATTTTTATAACCACAGTTTTACTACAAATACCATGGTTAAACTATGGTTAGTGTAGCAAAACCATTGTTAATTTGTGGTAACCATAG
>JAUMHE010000029.1:1990984-2007640 GCA_032359235.1 Enteromius mattozi | reverse complement strand
ATTACACTGTAAAAAGGACACCTTAAAATAAAGTGTAACCATGTGACCACATGTGTCCTACCATAAGTGTTCAGTTCAGTGTTGGTACCAAATAGAATTACAATCTGTTTGTTTGACCATCTTTACTGGGCTAGACATAAAAACCTTATATAAATGGGTTAAGCCAATGGTGTGCAAAAAAAAACGTATTTATATTAATAATCGATTGCATGACAGAAAATATTTCTGGATTTTACTAATATATATAGATGACTAAAAATGGAAAAGAAAAATATATTATACTTCTCTGATACTCAAGAGCTGCAGAAACTACACACTTAATATTTAATCTAAATAGGTATTTCTTACAATTCTGCTACATTTTTAAATAATAGCAACTTGACATTTTCATTTCAGTCAGGACATTACAAAATAAATGTATTTCACTATATCAACAACACATCTGTGAATGCTCTATTCCTGCACTGTGGACACCAGAGCCCACTCCTTCTTTATCTGCCAGACCACCGCCACACAGCCCTGACCGTCAGTCTCTTTTGTCAGGAAATGGAACACATTCCTCCACTTTCTCCCTCCGTGTTCCCTTGTTTTTTCCCGCAACTGCTGCAGGCGACTTTGGGCAGTATGTTAGGAAATGAGTGAGAGTATGCAAGTAAAACAGAGCGAAAACAGAAGGTTAAGTACATTTTAATGAGAATTGCCCTCCTAACAAGCAAGGCGACCCCCATAGCAGCCCAGTATGCCGGGAGACAGACGTGCTGCACAGACCATTGAAAGGGCTTCGTCACGTAATGAGCCTCATGTTTGCGTGTCAAAGTTCTTCTCTTTTCTCAACCGCAGCCTCCCGGAGCGCCCATCAGGTGCCTCTTTTGTCTCCCTACTGATCTTTTAGCAATCGACGACTTGACTGAGCTGTTAGCATGCTGGTGACTCAGGACCAAAAGTGGTTGGAGATTACTCTGCAAATGTTGTTGTACACTGATTGTCCTGATTATGGGTTAAGTATTAAATCCATGTGTGTTTCTCCCTGCACTGCCAGAGCTGTTTTAGTCATCAGTTTCTCCCTGAAGCAAGAGCCCTTTAAAGGGAAGAAGCGAGCACTAGCTAATGCTGGATTGTGTTCATTCGTGTGCAAAGCAGTATCAAAATACTGATCGCTCATAAAGTGAAGTAATAATGGGAACTGATGGCTGCCAAGTGCTTTTTCCTCCTCTTACAACTTCTATTGTCGGAGTTCATAAAAATGTGTGAGTGTAAATTGTGCATTGTGAAAAGGTGTGTTACTACTCAGAAGCTGTGTATGTACTTGAGTGAGTGCAAAACTGTCCCCTGGGCCACCGTTGGCATTTGTTGTCCTTCTGGCAGCCATCACAGCGAGATGATGGATGACCACCCACAAGTGGTGCTGGCCAGGGGTTCTGAGAAGCCCTGCTGGTGGTTTATCTAATGAAAACCTGGCATCCTATATCTACAAGCCAAAGCACCATCTGCTACGGGGCACCAGGTCTGGTTCTCCTGTAGAAGACAAAAGCTAGAATCAGGCTTGTGTGCCACTCAGAAATGAATTGAGAATGCCTTAACTTTTGATTCAATTCCTGAATTTGAGCTGATGTAGAGAACAGGATGCAGAATGTTTGAGGAGACAAAATTAGACAGACAGAATAGATAGATAGATAGATAGATAGAAAATTAGATGTGACAGCAGTGTGGCCAATTCAAATCAGGTTCATAAATTGATTAAGTTCTGAATTCTACAAAGTTCTAATATGACAATAGAAAATGTGCTAGTATCTTGATGGAATGCTGTGAACAGAGCCATCACAAGTGGAGGAGGAGAGCTTTTTCTTCCTCTCCTTTTTATCTTTCAAACTAACCTCCTGCCGTCCAAATCTGTTTCCATTTAGGGGAAGTCGGTCAGGAGAGAAATGTTCCATGTGAACGGCAATTTAAAGCACGATGGAGCACAGGCCACAGGACCTGGTCACAGTGCATTAACTACACATCGGCATCATGCGTCATTAAAGAAATGAGGTTTGCGTGTGAGTGTTCAAGTGAATTTCTACATGTGTTTTTGAATTTGTGTTGCATTGTGCACAAACTGTGAAACTTTCTGATTAACATCTGGCCTTCGTTATACTCTAATGATTGATAACGGCCATTATTTTTTGTTTGTTTGGTGTACAATGGTATGTAGAGATTATCTAAATGAGCATTCACGTAAAATTTCCTGTTAGCATTTGTTTAATATTTGAACTTTTAATGAGTTCTGCCTCAGGATTTTGAATAATGTGAACACACAACACATAAACTGGATCCAGCCTGACTTAGGCAAATGAATTAAGTAACGGATTAAGATCTTTAATGAAGTCTGACATGTAATATGGTAGAAAATTAAGTCCGAGTTCACAACACGAGTTCTATCAACTCTCTAGTTAATTTCCAAGTGAAAAATTGGTTTTAATTAAAAATCGCAGCTGAACAGGTATAAGTGCTGCAGTCACATTATTCGCTCAGCACGTCCTGTTATTATATATTGATCAGCATTTATTTTCTCTATACGCAATTGATGTACATTTCTTCCCGCGATCGATTTTTAGCAACCAGCATTCGTTTTCAACTTCAAAGACGCTTTATTTTTTGGTGAGCCTTTGGTGAAATATTTTTTGGCCTCTGTGGGACATCAAGAAGATGAATCAAGAGTGACTCATTCTGTTACTCATAAGCACTTGTGGGCTTTCCCAACCACAAACATTAGTGAACTACAGCCAGACAGTTAGCTACTCAGATAGCTCTGTTGTAACTAGACACAACACAGTTTTATAAACAACCAAACAACTACAGAACAGCCAAAATAACAGAGGACGTGAAGCAGCAGCATTTCTCTTAGTTGACATCATTTCAAACTCATGCCAAACCTGACTTTCATCTCTGGAAAGCAATATTTATTTGACTATCATTTTGGGGTGATCTGTCCCTTTTATTCTAAAATTTCAGATTTTTTAAAAAATTTTTTTTGAACATCATGCTTCACTCTGAAACATGTTGTCACGCCTTGTCCCACGACTTCATCGCTAAAAATAATTCCGCAACTGAAAAACTACACAACATTTCTCAATAAAGAGGAAAAGTTGATGGTCTTTAGCCAGAAAAATTTGCAGCTTTGCTATGTGTGTAATAGTAGTCCTACACAGAGTGTTGTGTTTAAAGGAAAATGCCACCATTTCTCCATACTCCACTTTGTTTTTCCCTCAACTTAGATAAGTTGATATATCTCCTATCTCCTACCTAATTGCTCTAGCGTGCGGCACCACTATGTTAGTGTTTAGCTTAGCTCCATTCATTCCTTAGGATCCGAACAAGGATGAATTTAGAAGCCACCAAACACTTTCACGTTTTCCTTATTTAAAGATGTTACATGACTAAATTCTAAATACATCCCTGTTTCAATCCTAAGGAATGAACACACACAACACAACGTACACGCACAACTTATTTTAAGGCCCTTTCACACAAGACGCAGAATGCGCTGTGCTGTGAAACCCATTTATGTCAATGGTTTGTGCTGTGCGCGTGCAAGACTCCACATTTGAACATTCAATAGCAAATACTTGAACTAATAACAGCACAGACTGTAAGTTATTTACAGTCGCTGATTCAGAAGTACCAGATTGTCAGAGCAAAGTTGTAATTGACCCATTTTTTAGACATAGCCTTTTCACATCCCTTTGTTCTTTCCTAGGTTCACAAAACCGTTGTCCATAAAATGCGTTGCACAAATTTTAACATTTGGGTTGTGCTGTTCTGTTGTAAGTCATCTTAATGATTCCTAACTGCATCTACTTTCAGAAACGGAATTTTCTGTTGTCTAATATAAACAATGATTTCATAAACACCTCAGATGTGCTTATTTTTTTTTCTAATAGTTCAGCAGCCCATTATTATTTATTTTTTACTTAAAACAGCTAGTAAAACTGACTATAAACAGACCTGTGCTATACCAGGAGAAGTTAGTTTGCACCTTAATTAAATGACTAAAGTAACATGCTTGCAGATTGAGTGGTGATCAGAGAATTAAAGGACATCTGAAGGACAGCCAGGATAAACGGGAGCAACACATAAAACGCACTTCTATGCAGGTATACCAATTCAGCAGAAAACGGCGCTCAGTGGACCCTCACTATTGGCCCCCTTCCACAAACACACACACCTCTATCGTACTGTCCTGTTCTCCTACACACACATTGTGCCAACACTTTCTGCGTCCTCACTGCCAGTGGGCTTAGCCTCTGGTGGGTTGTTGGATTCAGGCGTCGGGGGTACCAGCCAGCATGAGCGCTCTGTGAACACAGCCATGCATATGACAGCTCCATGGGACAACGTACAAGCGCGTGCATTTGTCTTGCTGTTCCTGCCCTAATCAGATCATCCCTGGGGTACGTCTGATTGACGCATTCTGCCCGCCTTCTCGCCCTTTTCTGTGGGAAGTGCTGGCATGGCATGGGCTACTGCAGTGTGTGTTTGTGTGTGAATGAACGTGTGTGTGCACCTTCACTCTTAGTAAATACACATAAAGTACTTTTTCTCCATTATATGATGCTGATGATATATTTATTTTACAGAGTGTCTATTTACACTAAAGGCAAATAGCTTGCCTTGTTGGCAGAGGCTATTTACACTAACTCCGCCCACCAATGTGTGGTTTGGCTAGTCGAGATTACAAAAGAAAGTCTACTGCTGTTAGTAATCGAGTTTACTGCTGTTAGGATATGTGGTAAATGCGTGTCATGCTCATTTTGACAAAATCAAAATGGGTTCTAATCAAGCTTTTGCCAAACTTTATTGTCCCAATATGGTGGTATCCATTTAATAATTTGAATTCAAATTAATATTTACACTCAAAAAGTTATTACTGTATGCTGTTTTATATTGTACCACAGTCCTGAGGTGCAGATTATTATATTATATATTATCTATACAGTATAGCAGAAAATCCTGCTATTTTAACATAGTGCAAATGAAATTTATAGCTATTTGCACTTAGTGTAAATAGCATATCACTTAAAAATGCTGCTATTTTTACTTATTGTAAACAGCATCCATTGCTAACAAAACATGCACTTAGTGTAAATAGATGCTGCCTTATTTTTTCACCCTACCACCTTTCCGTTCCCAATTATTTTCCACAGCAAATTAAGTGACTTCACTAAATTGTTGTATCACATTTTTGTCATATAGCATAGCAAATAACTGTGTATAATGTTTATTCAATAACTCCAATCCTGTTTAACCAGATAGTTCACTTAAAAATAAATATATAAATAAAAAATTACATAAAATTGTATAATATCTAAGCCTGTTAGATTTTCCCCTGTGGAACACAAAAGCAGATAAACTGGAAAGCCTTGTGGTTTGGTCCCCATTGACTTTCATTGTATGGAGAAAAATACTGTGGACCTTTTTTTTTTTTTTTTTTTTTTTGAAGTTATGTTATTCCATACCTGCATGACTTTCTTTCTTTTGAGGAACAATATCTTTATCTATGTTCCACAGAAGAAAGAAAGCCATAAAGGTTTAGAACAACATGGGAGTAAATAAATGTAAAAGTGCACTTTGAAAAAATGTCAAAGAAGTATATTTTGGCATTTTGTCAAGCTTTAAAAAGCACATTTTTATATATTGACTAAAATACTAAAGCACATGTAAAGTAGCTGATTGAAATTTTAAAAGTAGCATGTTATTCAATATTACATTTACAGTATAGATTAGTTTTACATGTACTAAATTATATATGTAGGCCTACATTACATGTAGTAAGTAATTGTAACATGTAAAAGCAATTAAAAATATATTTTAGTACATGAAACACAAGTTTATAGAAATCACTTTTTTTAAAAATCATAATTACTCAGTACATCACTAATTATGAAATGATATATAAAGATGCACCTCAAAAAGCACCTTTATGTTCAACTCATTTTGTTTAATATAAAATTAAACTATAATACGTTTTCTATTAGTTGCAAATAATATGCAATTAAGTGTCTGGAAACATTAAATTACGTATTTTTTTGAAGTACATGATTTTAGTAACAACCACTCTTTTATGCTAAACTGTAAAAGTATGCTTCTTTTCAACAAAGGTATAAAGTACATGCACAAAAATACACCAATAATTGTCAAATCTAGCTTATTATAAAAGACTGATGGTGCAAGAAAACTTTCCAAAGTGTAAAAATATGTACGGATTAATTGATCTTACACTATGAACCCATATTTGGTGTAAGATTGTGCTTGTAAACACACGTAAAAACTTACATAGCACAAAACTCAGCACTGGATGGAGAATGTTTAAAACTGACCATGTAATATATTTTGATCAGTCAAATAGCTGTCCAACTGAGTAAAACCCATTCCATTTACACTACAAGCCAAATAAATGCATCTCAGCAAAACAGAGTTAATCTGATCTACTCTCCTGAAATGATATGCAAATATAACACTTCCGAGTTCACTTCTGATATGATGCTGTTCGTGGACAGTATAATTTGATGGCTATCAGTAAAAATGGATGAAGTTGCCAAATGTAAATACTTCCCTGGACGTGCAGTATAGACGAGTGCCCTTTTTGTGGGTGTGTTTGTACTGCTACCTGATTTGCATAATTCCTTCAGTGAACTGATCTCTAAAATAACGCAGACAGTGCAAATAAATGTCTCTATCGATTTATTCTTAGCGAACTCCCTCCTTACTGAAGCCCCTTAAAGTTAAACAGGAAATCCTATTCAAAGCCATTCTATGATATTATCCGTGTTTACATACCGCAGATATGCTAAGTGTGTATACAGCGAGCGTTGAAGTTGAGATCCACGCTGTGCGCTATCGCTCCTTGGAATCAGTGAATTCCTTAACACTCACATCTGCCTGGCTTCACACACGCCAGAACCAGATGTTCCTCGATCGAATCCACAGCAGGAGACAAAGAGCAGAGCTTTTCATCATTCCAACAGCAGCAAACAGCTCTGTTGAGGAGAAAAACCTGAAACGTATCAGGTGGAACAGGTCTGGAAACCGTTTCTGGCTTGTTTATGTGACTTTTGCTTAATTCTTGATTCAGAGATACTGAGTGTAGATCAGCATGTTGGAGTGCGGTTAAACCAGAATATATATGGTTTCAAGGAGGAGGCCATTTGTGACCTTCAATATTGAAGTTTTGCAAGCCTGTTTACTGTAAAAATCTCTCGCAAAAGACACAGAAAGAAACCAGGGCGACTGAATTATTTTTGCTAACTATTCTTGTCTGCTTTGATGGTAAGCAGAGAAATGGAGAGTCCGCTTCAACATTCCCATGAGATCTAAGTGTACATATGGTTTCAGATATTTCTACCTGTGGATAAAGTTAAAATGGCAAATGGCTTCCAGAGTTAGCCAGTGAAGATGACCCTGAAAAAGAAAAAAAAAAAAAAAAACAGAGAAGGTATTGACCACAGTACAACCATTTAAGAAGTTTTTCCTAGTCCAAAAGAAAAAGAAAGGTTTCATTGATCCAAAGAAGTTTACAGCCTAATGTCATGAGAGATCATAGGAGAACCATTTTTAGTTCATACTATGCCATAGGAAAACATGCATAATTTTCATGGTTCTTTAGAAAAACATCTGTGTTGGTGCTTCAAAGAACCCCAGATGGCTTTAACTTTCATCTGATAAAAGGATAGATTATCCAAAAAATTTGTGTTGATTTATTCATGTCCTTTGACATGAAACTCATTTGAATAACAATAAAAACAAAAATATATTTTTTAAAAAGCATACTAGTTGGTCTACTGAAAGTGAATTATGAATGGGGCTGTTAAGCTGAAAAAAACAAAAAAGACAAAACAACTGTAGCTCTAAAATAAAACAATGTGTTACTTTTCAAAAACAATTAATTCCCTTCTCATTGTTTCGTGACCAAATATGAATAACATGAAATCACACAGAATGCATTTAATGGTATCATATTTAATCTGAGAGCTGCAATAGTAAGGTTACTGTAGCAAATACCCTACAGAAAAAAAAGTTTTTGATAAATTCTGCTGAACCTAAAGTGCACCAAAGACTCTTTTTAGCTCGAAGGACAAAATAAATATCTAAATTTTATATCCATCTCACTAAATGTAGCCTTATACTACAGTACTTCTGGAAAGAAACTAAAGAGAACTGTGAATTTACAACAGTTGTTTTTTATCAGAGAAAGCAGGTAAGAAAGATTCCCTCTAGAGCTGCTGAATTCACCATACGGTGCTCTTATCTGACGATCATTTGAATTAGATGCCGAAGCACTCCCCGTGTGATCTTGTGTTTCCATATCTAGGGTTTCTGTTTCCACTGTATTTTTAGAAATATGACATATCCCATACAATCCAAATAACCTATGATAAGAATAACAGAGCAGAAAAACAAGCCTAGCTGTCAGTGTTTAGCATCAGGATTTAAACATTTCCTCTGCCACATTTTGAGTGCAGACCACAGCAGTCTAACACAGAAATAAAGCAGAAAAGGAGTCCCTTCTGTTTCTCTTACCCTCTGCATCTCACTGCTCAGTTTGTGTGTTCTGGCTATTTTGGCTTTGCTCATGAAAAGAAGCCCACCAGAGGATGAAAACAACACAAATCAATCGTGCTGATAGTCTCCCTCCCTCTCCGCTCAGAGGCCAGCAGCAGTGATATATACCAGCACTTTACAAAGGAAAACACACAATAAATACTTGCAATATAAACATATGTCAGATGAATGAGAGAGGGGTGGGGGGGGTGGCAGGGAGGGAGAACAAAAGAAAAATGACGATGCGAGTGATTTATCGGCAAAGGATGAAACACGCGGCTTTCAAAGAGAAATATTCGCTCAGAAAATTGATATACGAGCTGTTACAAATACTTCCTCTCTTTGTTATGAAACGGTCCGTGACACTTCTGATAAAGATGACCTGATAAAAACATTTAGTGCCATGGAACATCATGTTTCACTTCATTCACAAACAGTGGGCCTTTTGTGCAAAATCGAGGGTAACATCAACAGTTCTGACAGAAGAAAGACTGAAAAAGCATGAGAAAGTGCTGTATAAACACTTATTAGGAAGAGACAGAAAGGAAAGAAGGAATTCAAAGTCATTTCATTACATGTGTAGGTCTGCCATATTCAATTCGTACTATTCAGACCATGGTACAGATGATAAATACAGTATAAAAATATGTGAATCTTTCCACATTGATACATTTATTACTCCAGTACATTATTAAAAACAAAGGTTGTACATAATATATGTAAAAAATAAATAAATAAATAAATACATATTTTACAGTTACACTCATTAGTTGCTTGTTAGCATGCATATTACTAGAGTATTAGCCATTTATTAGTGCTAATTAAGCACATCTTAATGCATTCTACACCCCTAATCCACAGACTAACACAGATTAACTATTAATAAGCACCAAATGAAGAATTTATTGAGGGAAAAGTCATACAGTAGTTATTAATTAACAAGTGTTACCTATTCTAAAGTGTTACCAAACTTTTATTGATAAATTTGAATGATAATAAATACATAAATGCTAATGTATTTTTGAATTTGCTCACATTCACTTACGTTCCCTCACATTCACGCAACAAAACTCTCTCTGTTTGTACAAGTACTGCGTGTTTCTCACAGACGGAGAGATTTTTGTTGCGTCTTCATTTGGAACTATTTTCATTGGCACAAAAAAAAGCTGACAAGGTGACTGGAAATATTGTGTCTAAGTTACATAAAAAACAGCATCGGACTTGGAGTCATGCTGTTGGTCTAAATCAGCACTTTTGTGCATGTAAAATTGCTTAAATAAAAATATATACAGTATATATCAAAATATTGTGTTATTATCCGATACCATCACTGAACCATGGGACTACTATAGTGCATGTAAGTGATAGTTACACATAGTTTTTATTGCAACTTCTCTTTCAAATTCCCACAGTTCTTTACTATTTTGACATGCACGTTCTACCCATAATGCTGAGTGGTAGCGCTCACTGTGGGTCTTCTCATTGGTTAGTTTATGCAGCTGTGTCAAAGGGAAGACCAGCTCTCTGAATGGCCACAAAGGCTAGAATCCACCTAGAGACTCCACTGTGCTCGGGTTTCCTCTGTTGCGCTCACTCCTGTGGCCACATGCTGCCTAGACCCAGCTCTCAGCAGGCCTGAGAATCGCCCTCTGATACAGTGGGAAGGAAAATGCTGAGCGGAGGGAAAGAAAAAGAGGTAAAGAACAGAGGAGAGAATGAAGGTGAAGAGAGGAGCACCTCTGTGCTGAAGGCACTCTGTCAGGACAGGAATTCCTCCCTCTGTGTTTGATTGTTTTTCTTCAAAGTGGACGATGACGGCTCACATTTTTCATCGGGCAGTTCGGGACAGACCTTCGCTTTCAGATGGTCCCCCGGTTCCACTTCTTCATATAAGGGCATGTGAACAAATATGGCTCCACATATATTCTACTATGAGCCTTCGTTTTTGATTTGTGCTGCGTAGTCTTGGACTGACTTCAGCTGCACTTGTTCTATACAATTTCTATGCAATTTGATACAGGAAATGTATTTTTAGCTATTGCTAAAACTGCTTTGTGGTCCAGGGTCATATGTGTCCAACAATTGACTATTTAAAAATTTTAAATAACTAGTTGACTACAAAAAACAACAACAACAACAAAAAAACACATACTGCAATATCACTAGCTACAAACCTGCACTGAAACATTAATGAAACTATTTTAGCACATCTTGTGGTCAGCAGTGAGAACCACACAGACTCAAGAAACAAAGTATTTCTCAAGACTCTTGCTGGCACTTCAGTCGGCCAGCCATAACAGCAGTTGTTCTGTGAAAGCATGGCTGGTTATTGGTCCTGTGGTTTATGATCTACCCCACCGCCGCTCTGTTTGATGTGCAGGTTACAGTGGTTTAGTGGTATTATGGGACACCTGATCCGGGAGGTTTTCTTCAGCCCCCTGCTCGAGCTTTTGACGACTGTGAGTGAGGAATGACAAGCATGAGGGAAATGTCTGGGATCATGAATTCACAAGAGAGACACAAAGCCACATGGAGGACTTTCATGTGTGCTACAGTGATACGGTCAAGTATAATTAGACCATGTTAAAAATATTGCATGCAGAGAATATCAGAATTTACATCTCAAAAAGAGATGAGTCATGCTGTGAATCTAATCAGAAAGTCAATGCAACACTTTGGAATTCCTGCATGAAATATAAAAAAGGCCACAATATTATACACATTATCATGTTTTTATTAATATATATTAAATTAATATATATATATATATATATATATATATATGTCACAATGTTATACACATCATCAAGTATTTTATCACAAATATTTAGAGAAATTATGATTATATATGCATTAATTTATTTATGATGTTTTAATATTTTGTATTCCACTATTGCTGTACTAAAATATTTGGTAACACTATGATGCCCATATTTTTTAAATGCATCGGGGTGATGTTATAACACATTATACGTTTTTTTTTTTTTTTAATAATATAATTATGCATTCATTATAATGCCTTTAGAATACTCTTAAAATGTATTTTTAATACAGGCTTCATAGAAAGTGTTACCAAATATTTTTTTTAGGATATTGTAAAATTCTAAAATAACAGCATAAAATATATGCTATAAAATCATATGCAATCGTAGGTAGAATTCAGCATCAAATAAATTCCAAATTTCTCAAATTTCTTTAGTGATCTCTTGATCTCGGACTCCATTCGAAGTACCATAGTATTATAATCTGATACCATTAAGGCACCACAGTACTTTTTTAGGTGCTGTGCATCAATAGAGCTCAGTGTACCTAATGACACAAACCAGCAGAACTCTGGGAAGTGTTATCATTACACAAATTGACACTACTGCTGCTCTGACTTCCATGTGTGAGAACGCTGGTGTGGCTCGGCAAGAGGAAGACAGACATTTGTGGTGTCGCTGTGTAAAGTCAAAGTCAAATCCCACCGCAGAATTCACAGACATTAGCACAACTCACAGAAACCTGTTAATGCTTCCTTATGCTTTATCCAGCTGCTGTAGTGATTCACACACACACACACACACACATATACATCCACAGGCCATAGGGAGTAACCCTGAGCTTGAAATGTATTACTTTACAGTGTGTCATTACTGTTCTTTTATTCCCAGTGTATTAAGACGGATTTGAGATATATTTAACCGCCACCTAAGATGGGAGGGGAAACAGTCCAGAAGCCAAAGGACTCGCTGCCAAGGAAAGTCCTGAAAACTTGATGTATATCATTATAAAGCCCTTGTGAAGCCGGACCGCCACCTCCACAATGCCTGCTTATGCTGGAGTACATAAATTATTGCAAAACCTGACGGGAGACGTTGAGGTAAAAAAGAGGGAAGCAGCCTAAAAAAAAGTAAAGAAAATTGGCACGGTTAAAAATAATAAGAACATTTCCACATTTTAATTTGCGTAACTGCAATAAAAACTGGCTAAAAGGTCAAAGCTGTCTAAACAGAAACAAAGAAATCAATTATATCATTATAATGGCCAAGCTGACAATTACACACCGAACTGCTGCCATATGAGCTTCAACAATATTTGCAGAAGATCAAGTACATCAAAAAATGAGGGAGCTGAAGACAGAAAGCAGAAAAAATGTCATAATTGTCATTGAATATCCTAGCTCTTCAGAAGAGAGCTCCGAACCTGCGGGGAGAACTCAGACAGAGCGATTACTGATGTTTTTATTGCAACCGAATACGCCGGCGCGATAATTGACTGCCTGTAGGAAATATGAAACTTTTATAGATAGAGTCTCCGGGCCAGCAAAGAGTCAGCGAATGTTTGAAGCATCGAGTTAGTTGGTACGGATAGAGACGTCGAGATTGAAGCCGTTTACAGATGAGTCAATGAGTGCAAACAGGCATAGGACTAACAGGTGCAGAGAGAGAGCTGTCAGCCGTTTCCCTGCCGGCACTCCGTAATGAGGATGTATCTCGCGGTGAGAGAAATTTATGGCGCTGCAGTTGCCCGTGTCTGTTTGCGAGCGAGCCGTGTGAGAAAACAAGAAGCAAGGAAGAGCTGAGATTGGTAGAGGGTGTGAAAGAGAATCGAAGCCTTCAGTGGTCCTTCTTTGACGTGATTGGGGTAAAACAAGGATCAATGAAACCTTGCTGTTGGGTGAAGCACTGTGGGTAGATTTGAATCTGAAATCTTTTTCTTTTGTTTGTTCCGCCACTGGCAGATCTAAATGAAAAGACAGAGGACTCAAAGGACGCGGCAGAAAATGAGACGTGAAGTTTACACAGAACAAGAAAGACGTCAATGAAGAAAGTTTGGAGAAGTTTTGGGTGGAATTTGAAGTCAGACGTTCCCCCTCCACCTTTTCCGCCCCCCTCAGTTATGTTTGATTTATAAAACACTGACTTTCAAAGTTAGTCTGTGTGTGTGTGTGTGTGTGTGTGTGCACGGCAGACTCCACAAATTCATGCTGGAGGAAAGGCAGCCAGAAAGCAGGCATCAATCATGTTGATAGAGTCAGCCTGTTGGTGTGTGTATGTGTTTTTTGTAAGAGAGAGCGTGTCTGCTTAAGTGTACTCGAGTGTGTTTACTAGAAGGGGGATTTCGGCATAGCCTGAAGTTTGAACACACTGAATTAGTCAGTATACAGGCTGTAGATCCAAGACAAATAATATAGCAATGTGACTGGTCACCCCTCACCTCAGACACCTCCCCCCAACCTTACCTCTCAGAGCCAAGTGAACAACTAGTTCTGTTAATACAATAGCGTTAAATACACCAAACCATAAAACTTATTTAACCATATAAGGTCAATATTTTTATTTTATTTTTATTTTTTTGAAAGAAATTAATACTTTTATTAAGCAAGCATGCATTACATTTATCAACAGTCAAATAAATGCTGACCTTTTTACATCATGGTTTCTGCAAGATTTTCCAGCATTGATAATAATAATGTTTATTGAGGACCGAACCAGCATATTTGAATGAAGAATTGTGTAACGCATGCTGAAAAAATTGTCATCACAGGAATAAATGACATTTAAAATTGTTATATTATTAATATAGAAAACAATTATTTTGCATTTTAATTATGTTTCACAATATTACTATTACTATAAACAACAACAAAAATCTATAAAAAAGATTTTACTGACTCTTTTTACCCACACTTATGAATTGAAGTATATAGCATAGCAAATACATAAATATGTATTTGTTAAATATGACCGTGGACCCCAAAAGCAGTCATAAGTAGCATGGGTATATTTGTAGCAAACCAACAAAAAATGTTATGGGTCAAAATTTTTTTTTTTTTTTCTTTTATGCCAAAATTATTTGGTTATTAGGTAAAGGTTATGTTCCGTGAAGATAATTTGTAAATATCATATCAACTTAATTGTTTTTTTATTAATATGCATTGCTAAGAACTTCATTTGTACAACTTTTCTCATTATTTTGATTTTTATTATTATTATTATTTTATTTTGTTTTTTTGGCACTCTCAGACTCTAGATTTTCAAATAGTTGTATCTCAGCCAACTATTGGTCTATCCTAATAAACTATAAGTCAATGGAAAGCTTGTTTATTCAGAATTCAGATAATTTATCTCAATTAAAAAAATAAAAATGACCCTTATGACTGGTTTTGTGGTCATTGGTCACAAATAGTGTTGAAATGATCTGTGTAGTTGTTGCTTTCCTGATATTATTATTTATTTATTTAATTTTTTTACCCAGATATTCTTATCTTACAGAAGGGCACAAAATGAACAACTGCCAATGGATACACTTAAAAAATGTGGTGCACAACACCCCTGGACCCTCTTTCAGTCCCTTTCTCCATCTTGCAGCTGATCAATGGAACCTTACACCTCCACCCGATCTGTCAGCACCTGTCTTGCTGTATGGCCCATACATGCCTCCCTCTTAAAGAGCACTAATTAAAAGGCCAAGGGTCAACTGGGTGGAAAACATGGCAGTGCAGAGAATTTGAATGTTGAATAAACACCGCCAGCTTGTCACAACATTTTCTCTTCACCATTAAAAAAAAATTGATTTAGCTTCCAAAGCGCCCTTAACTTTCCTCTTTACACTAACACTGCCATCCCTCCAGGCAGTCCTCGTGAGCGGGACAGATTACAAAGATTACTGTGTTCTGCATTTCGACAGGCACCTTGATTGAAGACTATAGAGGGGCTTGGAACTGCTTATAAACATAATTATCTGGAGGATTTCTATGATGGTGATTGTATCTCATTTCTCATTTCAGCACTCTATTGGCAATTGATTACAAACGGATGCAAACCATCCAAAAAATGAAACAGCGATAGCAACACTTTTGTACTTTATGCAGGCTTTGTTCAAATAAAGTGATTTTTATGATATACAGAGACCCCAAAAAGAATTTGGACACTTAAAAAACAATTAAAAATGAAGGAATACAATTACACTTTTCAAGCAAAACATTTCACAAGATGACGTTTGTTAGGTTTCCAATTATAAAACAATGAATACATTGTATTAAAGTTAAGACGGAAAGCATTTGGATACTCTCTGGTTGTCAAACATTAGTGAAACATGTCTATAGTTAATTTGATGAACTACATCTGGCTAATAAATGTGAGGCTAGTTGTGCTAAAAAATCTAGCATTTTTTGTTTGGTTTCATATTTTGTATTTAATGCAATAAAAAGTAACTTAAAGGGATAGTTCACCAAAAATGAAGACACTATCAGTCTCACATCATTCAAAACCTTCCTTTTACATTGCGGAATACAAAAGAAAAAGGATTTTGAAGAACACTGGGGTCGCAAAAACACTGTATGGACATCTTCTTTTGTTTTCCAGATACAATGCAAATTAATTCACTGTCACCTGGAATGGCAGAATGATTATATCCTGAGATCTGTCTTCTAGAGAACTAATAATGTTATATGGCCATATGGTGGTCACACTAAATGCAGGTATTCAACCCCCCCCCCCAACCACCCCCAGCCCCGCCCCGCCCCGCCCCGCCCCTTTGCCTTTCTCATCTGCCTGACGGAAACCAGGAATTAAATGTTGGTTGACGACCAAGTTTCCTTATATTGGGTTATAAAACCAAATGAGATGCGGTTTTAGGGTTTTCTTAAAATGCTGACTTGTTATGGCAGGCGGGATGCCAGGAATGCGAGTCATTACTGGATTTGCGTAACACATAAAATAAATAGTCTCGGCACCACGTTCCGCCAAAACCGCAATTGACCTTAAGATCTGCTAATCACTAAAATCATATTAGAAATAAAAACAAGAAAATGCTCTGCCTTTAATTAAGGCTTGTTTAGCATGTTTATGATTTCTTTAACGACTCTCTTGGAAAGAAAACGCCCATTTTATGATGGGAAACAGTGTCTGCGGGAGTGCTCAAGTATATTTCCTCACATAATCATTCGCTGTGATTTCTATCTCTGATATTATACATAAATCAAAAGGGGTTTCAAACTTTTTGATGCCACAGATTCCAAAAAAATTATCCCCTTGAGAAGAACCTCTTCTCTAAAATATTTTATCTAAAATAAAAAGGCTATGTATATAT
>JAUMHE010000029.1:1977088-1990884 GCA_032359235.1 Enteromius mattozi | reverse complement strand
ACGCATTTTGATTGGTAATCACAGTCATACGCCATTTCATGATGACAGACGCAATACGACACTGTCATTATTTTTACGCCCGCTAGAGTGCGCTTACCTTTAAAACGGAAATATAGGTCGTAACAAGGTAGTTGTAGAAACGACCTATACGAGCGTATTAGTTGGAGGACAGGCTCGTTTGTATGGTTGGGAACAATAAATCATGAGTTTTTGTATGATTTCCTTTCAACCATGTGTTGTGGAGAGCAGTGTTGTCACTCTGACCCAGGCTGTGTGACAGTATATTTAATTGTGTTGTGCTGTATTGAGGAGGCTGGCTCTCTGACACAGCAGATTTTTCTTTTATCATGGTCTTTCATGTTCTCTTCAGCTGGTCTCACTACAGTCATCACCACCAGCAGGCCTGTCCATTATCCACAGACACAAGACCACTGCCAGAACACTACATGCTGCTGAAAATAACAGCTTCAGGGAAGTTGCTTTGCAATCAAATCTATAGCTCAAACACTACATGGCACTCGCAACACCAAGGTCATGAGTTCAATTACTAGGGAATGTATGAACTCATAAATTGTATGCCTTAATTGAAATATGAATGTGGATAAAATGGATAAAGGAAATGAGTGGTGAGTACACACTCTAGGTTTCTCGTGGGATGTTTGACATAAACACACACACACACACAAAACAGATACAACCAGACATATCAATAAGCTCTCAGAGCTTATTGTCTTGAGCGGGAAAGTATAACAAAAATTTTCCACTGAGTTAAATTTTGTTCACTTGTGCTGAAAACATGTGCATCGTGCATTCGTGGCAATCTTGTCACCCAATGTGCATCAGCCAAATGTGCATTATTTGCATCTTTGCATTGACTTTGTATGTAATCTACTCCAATTTGACAAAGCTGGGTGACCAGCTAAGACCAGCAAACCATTAAAGAATGGCTTAAAGGTCCAGAGTGTAATATTTAGGAGGATCTACTGATAGAAATGCAATATAATATATGTAACTATGTTTTCAGAGGTGTACAAAGACCTTATACAAAGAACCGTTATGTTTTTATTAACTTAAAATGAGCTATTTATATCTACACACACTGCGGGTCCCACAATAACTTTAATCATGATGGTTCTCATTTGAGAAATGTACTTTTAGAATTACTGCACATTCACTTTAGCACAAATCAAGAGAATGTCAACCTCATCTAGTTACTATACTTATCATAGCTTATGCATTAACACACTCTTTATGAAAACTAATCAAACAAAGCTTCTCTTCCAAACACTGATTTCAATCATTTCAAAATATATTAAAGTTTTCCTATTAAAACAACAACTGTCATTTTTGTGCAGTGAATGGTTGCCAGGTTAGGTACAGTAGATGATGTAAAACAATGGACAGAAAATATCCATTTAAGTTTGAAATGGGGGATTTAAGGTTGTGACATTTGGCAACCACAAACTTCACATTTGCCAAAATGAAACAAACTTGCAGGACAAACAACCAGCAGACAATAAAGAGAAGCAGAAATTGTGATCTTGATTAAATTAAAATTAATCATTTATCATACTTTAAGCTGTATTTTTCAGTAGAGCAACACCTTTGATTCTTTTGAGGAAAAATCAACTACTCAAACTCAACTTATCCGGGGTAAGTTTCTTTGGGATATCTGGAAATGAGTTAAGAGAAGAACCAGATTGCATACAGGTACTTGAGAGTCATGCAGAGTAAGACAGATGTTATCGGTAACCAAGGCAACCCTAGATTCTCCTCCCTTAGCTCTGTAGTATTGATCAGAGAAAGCCTTCTGTTGCCACTCATCCTTCACTCATAAACATCTTGTCTAGCTTTTATGAACAGCACTTGCTTGTGAGATTAAAAAAAATAAAATAAAATGATCATCACACATTTAAAGCACTCAACACTTTAAATGAACCCCTAAGATGCAAGCTAATTACACTTAATCATTCACTCTAATATTTACTCCTATACTTAGTATTCATCCCATAGAGAGATTGCAGAGTTATCAATCTATTAAAGCCTTTATGAGCTGATGTTGTGATGTTTTATGGGATGTTTTTGACTTTTAGTGCAATACTCACTGGACTGTAGTGGTTATGTGGAGTTTGCGCAGACCGGGAGTGGGAAACTGCCGAGAGTTAATGTAGGAAACTTTTGTCATGGCTGTGTTGATGTTCTCCAAATCATCTGCCTCCATGACCAGCACCGACTGAGCCGGGTTGAAGTGGAACTGAGAGGGATCAAGAGAGTGTGAGAAAGAGCCAATTTTCATAATGGAGAGAAAAAAAAAAAACTAAAAGCAAAGAAGCGAATGAACAAGTCAACACATTTGCATATAGATGAATAAATGATGGCTGAGAATGACTGATGTCAAAGGATTCTCAAATATATTCAGATAATATTAAAGAGACAGACGAATAATGGAATGCCTATAATCTTTCCAATGAAAGACTTTGCATATATGTATGCATATGTGTGTGCGCATGTACCTTTATGCCTTTTCCCAGACTCTCGAGTGAGCTGATGTCCAGACCTTCCTTGCAAGCCTGTAGACAGGAGATCACCTTTTGAGTTGCGATCTTCCCAGGTCGGATAGTCAAGCCTGAGAGGCTTCCCCGGAAATACTGTGTGAACCGTGGAGTGGTCACCTCTCCTCCTGTAAACAAACACATTACAAATCATTCACATGCATACGTGCAGTCACTGGCAACAAAATATATTGTACAAAAGCTAAAGATGTCTGTTAAGTGACACTCTGCATGCATGTAAGTCAGAATGTCAAAGATCTCATTTGCCACTATCCAGAGGTTGGAAGACAAGTTGGTCTACTGAAATGCTCCCATCTGCTAGGTTGTAAAAAATATTTATTTTGTATTTTTGCTCTCTATGATAACCCACAATTCTGTGCATGCGATTCAGCCATTTATCTAAAGAACTAAAAAAGGTGCTGATGCACCTGTGACAAAAAGTCAGTTAATTTATAAATTCTGGTAACACTTTAGAATAGCTAACACTTGTTAACCATTAGCTATGACTTTTCTCTCAATAAATTCTTAATTTGCTGTTTATAAATAGTTAGTAAGATAGTTGTTAAGTTTATGTATTGAGTAGGATTAGGTATGTAGAATAAGGCATTAATATGTGTTTAATTAGCAATTATAAATGGCTAATATTCTAGTAATATGCATGCTAATAAGCAACTAATAGGTGTAACCGTAAATTCTATATATGCGTTTTTATATTATTATTTACAGTTCTTGCAAGCTAGTACTGTATTATATTCCTTACATATCGCGTTTTTCAGATTATATACAAATTACAAATAATCCTAAAGTGTATTTTTTAACCTGTTAAATGCTTGTTAATAAAGGCCTTATCTATTTTCTAAATGTACTTGTATGTAAATAAGGGAAAGAACTACAATCCCACGAAGCATTGCAACAATATCTATATTTTAAGTTTATTACGAAATATACATATTCATTTTTATAGCACAGGAAGACTCAATTGCATCATTCATGTTGGTTTTATGGGAGTGAGCAGAGCTATTTAGACACTCTGATTGGTGGATTTTTCAGTATAGCATCATGGGTAATTTAGTTTTTCATCACATTCTTCAACATGTTCTTTATTCAAAATGTAACCAATTAAAAATATGTTGTTACATATTTGGCCTTCTTGACTTGCATTTATTTGCATACAACCTGGTCATCTATCTTTTCTTTTCTGTGTGAAGGCATCTTTTGCTTTTATATATTTACTTAAAAGTTACTTTAAAGTATAGCTGGTCACGCTGAACTTCTTAATAGGAGCCTTGATAAAAGTTTAGAGTAAGATTAGATTAGAGTAAGAGCAATACCTGTTTCCAAAAACACCTGCTGTTTTTCTCACAGATACATGCCTGACTGATGAGCTGGCAGATTTGGGGAGTCTAATATATCCAGATGCAGCGAATACAGTCGCTCCTAAAGCCTCACGATGAGGGTCTGTGCTTCCAATGCTTAATTGCTCCTGTTTTTAAATTATTTACTTGACAGATGTTATCAATTAAATGTTATTCCACAGATGAAATAGCAGAGGAACATTTGCATTCTCGTTCGTGCTCCCCCTAAAGGACAAAAGCGCTAATGAGACTGCAGTCCTTGCATGGCATATAAGAGCTGTCACAATCACATCTGTATCGATCAGTAGCTGCATGACAGACAATAACAAGCAGAACACATCCTGAGCCCTGTGGAAAAGGCACTGCCGCGACCTTATGTTTAGATTAGCACATCTGATTTCTCATTATAACCCAAAATAGTCATATGTTACTGAGAAGCAGCAGCTCAGTAATGGCCTTATTTATCTTCCTTTACACACACACTTATTATAGCGCAGCCTTTTTAAAACATTTTTTCTTTGTTTTTACTCTTCAAGGAACAGTTCACCCAAAAATGATAATGGATCATTTACTGAATTTGATTATTTTTAAAGAAACTCTCTCTTTCTTTTTTCCTTTTTTTTGTAACCAAATGATGACAATTTACACTTTTGGGAGAAATATTGCAATTTTTTCTTTAACACTAATATACCATTCAAAATGTTGTGACCACTATGATTTTTTTTTTAAAAGAAAGTGGTGCTTTTAAGCAAGGATGCAATAAATTGTAATACTAACAGTTATTTTGAATTTTAATAATATTTTAATATTACTGTTTTTGACTGCGATTTGTATCAACTTTTGACCAGTGTAGAAATTCACTCCTACTGAAGAAAAATAAGATGGTTAGGATATTTTTTTAATTTAATTTAATTTAATTTAATTTAATTTAACATTAAACACATATAAATTACATAATGGATCAGTTAATGTGCTAACAAAGCTCTATATAAAAAAAAAACAACAACTGATAAATCTGTGTGATGTATTGTCAAGACAATGGCAACCAAACCCTATTTCTACCTAAAAAGAAGACAAGGATCTCAATTTGGCCTGAACAAATGCCATCCTCGCTTTCCATTATGAAGCGGTTTGTCACAACGTTGTTGATTGCACAGAGTGAAAATGGACAGTGTGCAAGAAGCAATCTTAGTCGCTAATGGCTTGAAAAGTTATCAGTTGCGGTTTAGTGGAGCTTAGACCAGCTTCATTGGGATGTAATAGCAAGTGAACTTGTCCCCCATTCAGGGTCTCTTAATCCTTACTATAGACCTCTTCTAAAAAAAAAAGGGGGAAAAAAAATACATTCAAAAGCCAGTGAAAAACTGAATAATCCTCAATCAGCATGGATGAAAAGAAATGTAAAATGGTGCTGAAGAGTCGGAACTTGGAACCTCGTCGTCTAAAACAATGATTTAGCCGTGACTCCATTCTCTCAGAGGCTTGTTTAATTATTTAGCTCATGAAAGTGATGTTAAGGACAGTCTCTCCATTCAAATGTGATCATTAGCTCCATTTCAAAAGGCTGAAATTGACAGGCCGTGTTTCTTTTTTGATGTTTTCACGCCTGAGTTCTCTTTGATTAAATGAAGAATCAGGGTAGCCTGGGGCCAAACACATTGCCTCTCTCTTGGTATTCGAACCGTCGCTGCTGTGCTCACACTGTCATATCAATAATGTAGATATCTCTTAGTCACACCCTCTCTCAAGTCAGAGACTATCTGATCACATCTCAAAACCGGTGGATGCTGATTCATCATCTTGTGTCTGTGTCTGGGCCATCCAAACCACAGTTTCATTTTATCGATCCTCTTTTTCAAAGGATAATCAAAACAACAGTTGCTTCATGGTCTCACCTTGCCAGCAGGCACCTACGGTTAGCTGTACATCGATCTCGGAAGGGTGAATGGGCCAGTCGTCCGTGACAAGATAGGGTTCATATGTCACTCCGTCAACGAAGAGCGTCACTGAAGGAAACTCCACATTGATGACGTAGTAATGCCATTCTTTATCACAGATCTGGAGAGAAGAATAAGTTTACATTTAGTTAACAGGGGAAACAACACATTTTTTAAATTGCAGGTTGTTCAGGTTGACCGATTTTAGGTTCAATCAGCAACTTAACTGACCTACTCCGAGTTAAAATTTGCAGTAAAACAACAAAACAACAACATAAACAAAACAAAACAGACCAATCTCTAATCAGCAACTTAATTGACCGACTGTGAGTTAATTCACAGTAAAACTTTCACAGAAACAAAACAAAACAAAACAAAAAACACCTTTAATAATATATGAACCAACCTCTTATCAGTGACTTAATAAGAATACTGTGAGTTAAAATTCACAGTAAAACTTTCTGAGAACCATGTTTGGGTAAATCTAAACTCCAAACTAAAAATAGGACACATTGTTGCTACATATAAGTCCAAGAGGTTTGCATTCTTATCTGAATAATATCTGTGCTTCTATAGGTTTAGATGATCATCATTAGGTTTTCAGTTCACGTTCACATGCCCTTAATGAAACAGAAACGTAACTTAATTTGCCATCATTAGCTATACTATTCATCATTTGTCATCTGTCCTATTACATTAATTAGGTATAATTATAATCAGACGCTAATTATATGAACAAAGATGTACGAGTATGAAAAACATCAGATCACTTTAACATATCAAAGTAAACCAATCAGAGTCGTTTAAAGTTCTTCAACACTTCATTATTTATCTTTTCTGGCATTTACATGGTCATAGTTAACTGTAGGCATTGTTAAAGAAAGGACTAGAAGCAAACTTATTAGAAAAATATGTAAATGTTGAGGATAGATTGATCAGAGGATCAGAGTTCTGCTACTCTGAGAGTCATCACTTCTGAGATTAAGCATAATGGTGAAACAGGCTTAAAGATCCCAGCCTCATTTAATTGCCTCACTCTTTCAAACTTTAACAGCCGCAGTGCTGCAAAAAGTTGTACTATTTTAACCTTTTGCCACTTTATTTGTGGGAATAACAGATAGAAGACAGGAGCTGCTGGTAGAAAGGGTAAAGAGAACTGGTAAACAACGCAAGCCTAACATGAATATGCCTTGGTCACATGAACACCACAGCTCAATGTGTTGTGCAAAGCTGTATACAAAGAAACACTTTATACAACACAAATTTTGCTTCAGATAGTTTACAGAAAAAAACACTGATGGACTGGCCATTAAGAGGCTTTCTTACGTTAATGCTCATTCTTTTTTATTTTAGTAATTTTTTTTTTTACACTACATGCGCTAGATAGTGTTGTTACTGAGCCAACTCTCCTAAAAAAAATTTATTACCTAAAATAACTCTTAAAAAAAATGATTCAAAAGCTAAACCAACACACACACCCACCCACCCACACACTTATATACTGTATACATATATATATATATATGATGATGAAAAATGTTGACAAAATGAAATAACTTTAAATGTTCAAATTACTAAAAAATCTGAAAAAATACATTTGATTTTATCCAAAATATGAATACATAATGTAATAGAATACAAACAATACTGCAACACTGCAGAACCTGATTTTGCTGAGTTTGAAGTGTGCCTTGGTCAACATCTTTGTTGACCCTGGAACAACATGTGATTAGCCAATCAGATTTGAAGAACAAGTTCACAGTTTTTGAGAAGTTTAGGCTTACAATCAGTGTTTGGTGCTTGCACATCAGTATCATTCATCTATCATTAAATATGATTTAGGTGTAGAGATATGGTCAAAACTAAAATTTTGGATTAAAATGTTGTTCCAGGGTCAACAAAATATGTTGCCCCAGGAACACGCCGAAGTCAGCAAAATCAGGATGTGCCTAAAGGACTAGTGTCAGACAGACAACTTTGACAAATGCTATGTGTCTTGCTTTTTTTTTTTTTGCATCAGTGTCACATTGTTAGGATTGTCAAGACAAAGTTAAAAAAGAAACTAAAAAAAACATTTTGTTCCACTGTGCTGTGTCATGTGTGAACTCACTGTGTGAACAGAAATGCAAACGAATGCCACTTTTCATTGCAATGTTTCTTGCTTTTTTTTTTTTTTTGCATCAGTACCTCATTACAGTAAAATTGTCAAGAGGAAGTTGAAACAACTAAAAATAAAGCTAAACATATATTTAAAAAAATGACAAAAGTAAATAACAAAATTACTCAATTTTAAACTACTGAAAAAAGGACTGGCACCAGACATCCAGCTTTATCTTTTTTCCCCATCACCAGTGGTGCTGTGAAGATTGTCAAGATGAAGTTAAAAACAATTCATCTTTTTATTTCTTGAGACATGTTGACACTGAAAGCACTGTGTAATTAGAAATACAAATACAGTAAATGACACTCAAAGAAAAATCAATTAAATCTTAATTTCATTACGATTACCTCCTGCCACCTGGTAATATTTACAGGTAACTGAATGGTTATTACCAGAGCACCGGTAATGTCATAATGATAATTTGTTTATATGGTGCAATAAACATGCTTATTTATCCACTATGTGCTGTTATGGAGAGCACCATATGGAGCTAAAGCTGACTGTTGGATGATGCTGAGCTACTGTAGAGAGGATTTAATGGACAGAAGATCCCAGGTCTCCAGAGAGATGCTCTCTCTCCAAGCCTAACTGCTGCCTCTGGGGACAGATCTCACCCCAATACCTTTATTCCTCCCGCTCTCTTATCTCTCCTTTTCTAGAATAGATATTCTCTTTATCTCCATCTCACTGGACTCTTCAAAAACCTCCCTATTTTACCTTTCTTTCTGTAGCAATCTCACTCTATATCAGCCTAACCTTTTTCTGTCCTTTTCAATGTCACAAACATGCACACAGAGATACACAAACTCACAAAAAACACACGACACACACACTCAACATTGAGTGCCATTCAGTCTTGGCCATATTTCTCGTTTGGGCACTTGTGTTGAAATACAGGACCATGAGAAGCATTCTTGGATATATCCTGAAACGAAACTGACAATGAAATGAAACTGCATGCTGATCTCTGCATTGTAGGTTGTCTTAAAAAGATTGGGATTTGAACCCCTTGCATAACAACAGAACAGAATACAATTTTTAAATCTAGCTGTACACTAACACCTACTTTTACAGTGACTGTTTTTATTTAGAATGTAATGGAACACCTGCTGTTTTCTCAAAAGAGTAGAAATTATAATTGTGTTGCCAACCCATTAAAGAAAGAAAAAAAAAAAAGACTTCAAAAAGTTTCCAGAAATGAAAATGCAAAAATAAGCTCATGCAATTTAGAAAGCCTATGCAACGTCCAGTGTCAGCGAGGCATGAAAACAGCAGCATTAGCACTGGTTAATTAAACAGCTCATGCAACGGCTCTCTGAAAACTGTGCTTCTGTTCAGAGTATGAAAACGAATAGCCTGCAGTTTGTAAACATGTGGACAACACTTGAAGCTTGTTAATTGCGACGTAATTGTGTGCAAAAAGCCATGAGCAAAATATGTAGATTGCAAATATGCTAAATTGCTCATACAATTTTGGAAACGGGCACTTCCAAATGTTTCAAACGGTTAATATATCACTGAATTTCACTTCATCTACTGTACATACATGTCTAAATTTAACAAAGGATGTGCAAAACTACACATTCCTCAAGGAGCCATTAACAAAGAATGCATTCTTCCCTTCAAATAAATAAATAAAATAAAAACCTAGATGAAGCACAACAGAGTGGACCAGAACAAAGAGGTCTTGAGACACATTTTTATGAGTAAAAAAAAAAAAAATGGTGAGATGTTCAACGAAAACAAAAGCACAACAGTCAAAAAGATTAATCTAAAAATAGCAATGATGCTTTAAATTAAATAAATAAAATAATAATAAAACTTTCCCACAAGGGTTGTTTTGTGAAAATAAATGATACACACACACACATTATGAATGGAGCCATGAATTTGTTCACAAAAGTCATACGTCTCTTTTCCTTTTGTTAAAATGTATAGAAAATAAAATTAAAATACATTATAAAATAATAAATAAAATAATAAAATAATTTAGCATTGATCAGAATTTAAATATTAAAGTCACAAATTATAAATAATTAAACAATTTCCATATAGTTTCTATGTAGAATGAATGAATGAATGAATGAATGAGTGAAGAATAAATACAATTTTAAATTGTTAAAATAAGTATATCTTATTGCTAAAGTTACATTTTAACTTTAAATTATATTAACTCATTCTAGTAACATCCAGCTATTAAATAAATTAAAAAAAACTTGATGCTGTTTATTTTTACAGTGAAAATGTATTGCATTCATTCATATTTTATATGTGTGTGTCTCTGACATGCAGTAAAAAAAAAAAAAAGAAAAGAAAAAAGAAATCTAAAACTAATTAACATTACTAACTTATCAGTTGTTGGTCAGCTAGTCAACCATCATGAGCCATCTCTATTCCAAACAGACTGAACATGACATGTCAACCTCTGCAGAGTCTGTCCGTTCTCGTCCTCATTACTTGCCCGTCGAGGAAGGAACAGAAACTGGCGCTGTGTGAACATGTGCATGCTTTGCTGCTAATGAAACACACACATGAAGCATTAATCTTGCCCTGACAGGAGATGATTTTGGCTGTTTCAGCACACAAAAGCACACGCCGCCAAGGATTAAAACACGCTTACATTTGGCCTCCTCCTCCACCCCCATCCCTCGCTCGCTTCTCTCGTTTTTTGCTCTAAACATTTTTAATCTGTTCCCCTGTCAACAAACTGCATCCACGACCTTCAGAGCAAACAAATAAATGAGAGTGTGACAATAAGCGAGAGCTGCAACACAAATCACACCTAGAACTATACGTCTCTTTCAACATGCACAAGCATCATTGTGTCATGTTGGCTGCGGGAGAGAAATGCCTCGCAGGCTGCGGCGGTACAGGCCTGTTCCTCATTCAACATTAATGCATTGTGTTTGCAGGCTTGTGCCGCTGCTCAGATAAGACTTGCAATACATTGAGATGCTGGTCTCTAACTAGGGTTGGGTGAGACACACACACACACTCAGACATACATACATATCAGTAAGGTTTGTAATGTTTTTAAGGAAATCTCGTATGCTCATTAAGGCTGCATTTATTTGATCAAAAATACAGAAAAACAGGATTATTACAATTGAAAGTATATACATAATGTTTTTCTATTTTAATATACGTTAAAATGTCATTCATTCTTTTGATGCAAATCTGAATTTTCATCAGTCATTGCTACAGTCTTCTTTGTCACATGATTCTTTATAAACCATTCTAATATGCTGATTTATTATTAATGCTGGAATCTGCTTATGTTATGCTTATGCTTATGTCTACATATTTTTTCAGCATAAAAAGGTAGAATGAATAAAATTTACTCTAAATAGTAATCTTTTGTAAAAGCATGAATCTTTACTATCACTTTTTTTATCTATATAACTAATCTTTGTTAAAATTAAATAAATAAATAAATAAATAAATAAAGTACAACCCCCAAACTTTTGAATGGGAGTGGATATTCTATTTTGAATAAATGCTGTTTTAATTTTTATTCATTAAAAAAGTCTGAAGAAGAATCACAGGCCCCCCAAAAGAGAGAGAAAGAGAGAATATGTTTACTAAATGATAATATGTGATATATTATAAAATATAATTATAATTATAATTATTCAAGTATTTTATTTAAATGGAGCTGGTTGGGTCTTCATCTCATTTTAAACACACTATTCTCTACTAACTCTTTTAATGGAGGACAAAAAGGCATTTTTAAGCAATACTATGAATGACTTTAATGCTTTTTTAATGCTTTATAGTTAGTCATAATCAGAACAGAATCATAAAGTCTTTGGCATAAAGATACTGTATCTAAATTAACCATCATTAGCCGGAACACAACTAATGTCTTTTTTATGAATCAGTTCTTTGATTTAAATTCATGTTTGTAACGGAAGTCTCCATGTGCCATTTTTCATATATTAAAATGCATAGGGGAAAAATGCATAAATGTACTATTTATCACACTCTCCATGTAAATAACGAAATAATTTACATATATTTTCCCTCAATAAAAATTAAATCTGGACGTTTGGATTTTAGTCCATGATTTTCAGCTAATCTATAATGCGAGTGTGTTCCTAAATGTAAAAAAAAGCAGTTTTCTGTGAAAACAGATCAAACACACTAATGAATCCCAGCAGTCATGTGCATATTTCACAGTATTTTTTCAACCAAATGCTCTCTAGAAATGGGAAATTGTTCTTCCTCTAATACTAGATGGCAACGCAAATTATGGCCCTTTGATATGTCTCACCCCAGTTCCTTGATTCTATAGGTCAACCCGTCAACTAAGTACAGAAAATGGCCACTCATTTCAGGAAAAATAAACCAAGACATCTTGTATACTGTCAAAATGACATAATAATATATAACATTTTATTACGTCTTTGCTACATCGCCCATGTCTATCTTTAACTAACACTCACAGCATATAATAACACTGTCTCTCTGCTCCTGGAATGCCAACATGTCTTTCTTCAAGAAGAAAAGGCGGCCAAGACATTTGGAAAGAATAAATGGCCACCGCAGAAAATTTTCGGAGGTGGCATTTAATCAAGGAGTCCAGGGACTGAATTGGGAGGCGCAATTCAAGGTTTCATTATTTCCTTGATTGAACAGCAGATTAGGCTAATTTTAGGTGCTGCTTTATCTGTTCCATCATCTGCTCCCTCAAACGGCCTTGTGGGAGGAAAAACTTGTTCTATATGGGGAAAGGCAGAAATACAAGTGAAGAAGTGCTTTTTTTTCTCCCTTCTCTTTTTTGAGGTGTAGATACACATCTCATAATCGATTACTGGATAGAAATTTTTGCAAATCGGTAGGCAGAGATAAAGCTCATAGTGTGCAAGGTTGGGAAGGATCTTTAGATAGCAGTACTGCTGTTCCCATCGCCCTCATGCGAGTCAGCAAAGGGCATTCTGGGTAATTGATTACGGAAGTTTGTTGCTGTGCCGACTAGCACATGCTTGGCACCGTTATCCACACACCTGCCTCCTCATCTCCAGGAAGGCTACTACTGGAAGCATAAGGAGATCTTCAAGACACCTGCGCACTGATGCTCTCTCACAGCCGTTATTCACCACGACAGATGGAGCTCAGCCAGACGCTCATACCTGACTTGGACATCCCTAAAGAATTAAATTAGATGGTGCACCTCCTACGGAGAAAGTCAATGAAAGAGACACTTCAAACCACCCACTTGCAGATCTGGCCTGGGTTCGAGCCGCAAGACAAACACTACAATTTGCTGATTGCAATGACACGTACAAATGACAGTTCTTTGGCCAAGATGATACGGGGGAGATTGGTGACTGATCCAGCAGAGCAGTTTGAGATCTGCAGTGGGCCGTGTAAGTAGCTTCTGATGTATATGTGGACGGGGGACCTGACCGAGGCTTTTCTCAGGGCAGACACAAATGATCAGTTGCAGCAAGGAGAGAGAGAGTTTTGAAAGAGAAAGTAACACAATCAAGTGGACTATATTCTGTGTTTTTATGTGACTATATTTTTGGTGAAATCTTAGAGCTTTCTGACCCTCCCATAGACAGCAAGGATACTACCACGATCAAGGTCCAGAAGTGTAGCAAGGACATCGTTAAAATAATCCATGTGACATCAGTGGTTCAACTGCAATTTAACAAAGCTACAAGAATACTTTTTGTGTGCAAAGAAACAAAAATAACGACTTCATTTAACAATTGACCTTTCGCAAAACCCCGCCCCAAAACAGCCATTGTCCAATCACACATCCTAGCAACGGTTACTAAGTAAG
>JAUMHE010000029.1:1948803-1973323 GCA_032359235.1 Enteromius mattozi | reverse complement strand
ATACATACATACATAAATACACACAGTATATATATATTAATGTGAATTTGTTTTGATATATTAATATTATATAGCAAATATATAAAAATACTAAAATACATTACCGGTTAATAGGGCCATTTCATTAGCCCAAAACTGTATAAACATCTCTCAGCACTGCTTTCTGTTCTACAAAGATGTGCTAGCATATATATAAATGATAATACGGGGTCAGCTAAGATCAGAACTCTTCTGGTTAGTACCATTTGCATTCTATAAAGTTTAACTCACATTGTGTGTAAAGTGTATCCCTCTGACCTCTGCAAAATCCTATATTGCTCTTTATAGTTACATCCGAGCTATTTTAAACATAGCACCAATAATAAGGCAGAGAGTATAGAGAAGACTGAAGCACTTCTGAAATATAAAGTCAAAGGTGAAAACTCTGCTTCCCTCAGTGAAGAACAAGATGAATAGATCAGTCAATCATATTCCAGCTACAGTGGGAATGAATGACACCACACAGTGAAAAATACCCAAGCTAAATGACATAAATGTAGGTCAAAATCCTTTAAGTGGCTCCATTAAGAATTTTAAATCACTTTCAAGGTGACTGGAATGCAGACATACACCCCTAAAACTAAATTTCCATGGCAACGAAACTCTTACCAACAACTCAGTGCAACTCAGTTTCACACAAAAGGGAAAACTAAGGCCAAAGTTTAAAATAAAGTGCAAAGTGTATGATCCAAAACCTCACATCAAGGTCAGATGTCATTGTTTAGTAAGGCACTAGACACCACAGGTCACAGAATCAACGTGTATCTTTAGCTAAGAGCATGTGTAGGTGTGCATATAAGCAAATTCGCGGACCGAAGCATCACAATGTGCCCTTGAACAGACAAACAGTTCATGAGCAGACTGCTGAAAAAGGCCTTGGAGAGGCACTAGGGAAAGAACACCGGTGAACTGAATCATCACCATCACCATAATGAGAGGAGATCTGTCCTCTCTGAGAACGAGAGAGATCATAAAATGAGAAAGGGTGTGTAGAGAAGCGCGATAAAAGAGATAGATCCTAGGGAGAATAACCAAAAGGAGTCAAATAGAGACAAACACTGAGGTAGATAGAAGAGAAGAAAGGCAGAAGATAAGGGCTGCATATGTAGTTATTCAGGGATTCTGCTTCAGCGCTGACAAGCCGACATTATAGGCTAGATAGCAACTGGTGAGATTTTAACACAGCTGGATATTTGGTTCCGCACAAAGAAAGGAAGAGAAAAGCAAACGGAAAACAAGAGCAGCCAGGTAAACAGAATGTGCAAAGGACAGCGACATGGGCTTTCAAGGTAAAGGACGAGCCAAAAATATGCCTGAAATTTGCATAACACATTCCCGTACCTGAGCCCCATTGTTTCCCATACAAAGTCAGTTGATTTCCATAACATGATCTATTCATTTCCACACCAGTCGACGTGGAATAAGAACGATAGGAATCTAATCTTCTCACCCATGATCCGCTGACCTTGTCATTCTTCCCAAATCCTTCACCCATCCCATCCCGTCCATTACTACAACTTTCACACAATCCACTACTAGATCCGTCAATTATACCCAATTCCATCCAGCGGCTGTCAATCACCTCCTTGACGTCCTGCCCACTAGATCATCCATCAGTGGTGGCAGGACAAACGCATCCCTTCTCATTACCCTCATGTCGCAGGCCAGGAGAATTATAAGTGCGGTGATGGTGGAGAGGCCTGCAGCGGAGGGGAATGGCTTGAGTAACGAGCTGGAGGGCCTTAATTAAGGCTAGTCCTCCATCGCCACGAGGAGGGTAGAGGCATTGATTAGCCTGAACAGGAGCGTAAGGGAGATGGCCGATGAGACAGGGCGCTCAGGGGAGATTAAGTAGGAAACTACAGGAAAGGAGAGGACTTCACGCCTCAGAGACTCGGGCCTTAGGTGAGCAAGAGGCTGCTTCTGCATATCTAACATCCCTGTCACAGCAGCCACAAAGATGTTAAACTGTCCGAACTGGCTGAAGAAATGCGCTTGGCACAAGTACACAGATGTGAATGATTGGCCAAATGAATGGTGTTGCTGTATGTAGCTAAACCTCTGTATTTTATTTAATATGCAAACATTTAAGGGCTTTAAGTTCAAAACATTATTGAAAAACCTGTGTTTAGCAAGTAAAAGGCCTTTTAGTATAATTCTAAAAACTTTCAAGTCATGGTAATGTGTTTTTTTTTTTTTTTTTTTTTGCTGAATTTGAAATCTTTACTGATTTTTAAAGTAAACATAAAATAAATGTATGTAATATTAAATGTAAATGTATGAAGCAACTTGATCGTCATTCTTTCACTCATCAGCACATTGTATGGTTTTGAAACTGCAGGTGAATAGGGTAAAGAAAAAAACTAGTTATCGCCTTACCCAGCTAATTTTTGTCATTTCATCTTTAAGAAAATGCTTAGAGCAGAGAGAAAACCCTGTAAAATTTTAAAAATGTAAAGTTTGGTGTGTGTAAGTGCTACTGAAGTGGAGATATATGGCTCAGTGTAGGAGAAAAGACTCATTTTAAGAAAACAGCTTTTAAAAATATGCACTGTAATTGAAATCTATTGACACAAATAGATACAGTGCCATAAAAGAAACACGTAACAGTGTCTTTTGGATGTTTCCTTTCCACTAATCTGATAAAACACTTTATGAAAAACCAAAAAGCCCTAAATCTCAAACTTGAAAGGTGCATGACAGATGTTTTTACCTGCATTGTCTCCCCTTAAATATTAAAAATCTTTGATTTAAAGATTTGAATATCATCTTACTAAGACATATTATTGGCAGATACTTTGTGACAACTGATATTCATATGCATTGTATACATATTTCATTGATTTACATCACAAGCTACCAGTTTTTCAGTTTACTATTTGGCCATATGAACATGAGCAATTGCTCCATTTTTCCTTGAATATGATCTCTATATTTTTTCTACATCATATGGGCCATAAAAGCATGATGTATAAAATATTATGCTCCAAAAAAAAAAAGAAAAACGTATATTTTATATACATATTTTGTATAAAGGAAAGGAAGTTTTGTATAAAAAAAATATCCTTTTTTTACAGACATAGCAACAGATGTTTCATCTGAGTGAAATAGATTATTTAAAAAAAGGGATGGATTAAAAGGACAGGTGTAAACAGGAACGTACCTACCTTGTATGATCCAATCGACCAAATCCTAATACCAGGTGTAAATAGGGCCTTTGCTTCCATCCTGGTTTCCTTTTTTATTGCATCTTCTCACTGAATGTTACATATCAAATAAAATTTTATATTACTCAAAGGACACCAGAGAAAATTTCATTTATTTGAAAGGTGTCACCAATTGCTTCTATTGCCTTTGTGAAAAAGTAACTGCTTTTGAAAGTAACAAAACAACAAGTTTTAGTAGGTAACTCGATGCAGGAGACTATAATTCTGTCCCGTTGAAATGAAATCACATATATATTAAGACAACAGACATACAGCAGAGTCACAACAAAGTTTCTTTGGGTAAACACAATGACACAAACACAACAACTGTAAAGGTTTGTTTGTTTTTTAGCTTACAGTCAATGTTCAAGAAAGAGGCTACAGGAACTGACTTCTTATAAGGGGTAAATACTTTTTATAGCTCTGCAAATAGGCCAAAGTACAAAAGAAATCATAGAAGTTGTATACAGTTTGAAGACTTCTGCCATGATAGTAGCATAGTGTTTCGGGCCTGAGAGAGAAAGATTACCATGAAAAACAAATTGCAAATAACTAGCTTAAGATTGATTATAGACAAAAATAATAATTATTTGAGCCCTTCATGCATGCTAAACAGATGTAAATAACTTCCATCACATTCACTCACCCTATAAGGGTAGAATAGCAAGTATATGGTAGTAGCGTTTTGCTCAGTGGGCTGCTTTCTATAGCTGAGAGTCCTGGCCCACCAACCAGCCTGTGCGATTTAGCTTGATGCACAGCGCCACATACTCTGTGACCCGCTGTGAAAAGCAATAAAGGGCTTTTTTGCTGGTCATGTCCGTGGGGCATGCTCAAAAGGACACAGGGAGAAAAGTAACAAAAATACACAAAAGCAAAGTGACCACAGCCGCAAACATCAGTCTTAAAGGCCGCTCCTCTGACAATGGCATGGCCTGCCTCACCGGCTCCCTCCCTCTATTTCACCACTTGATATAGAGACCCTGATAATAAAACAAACAGACATGCTGCATTTCTAGAGTCAAGTCATGAACAGAGGTGAACAGCTTGTGTCGAAATAGCCATTTAGAAGACAGGTGATGACTAATGATGGATCTTTTTTCAGCTTTTTTTATCATTATCATCGGAAACCTCATCGAACACAATTTCACAGGCATTAGGCTTGACCGACAATAACAAAGGTGTCTGCTTCTGCCTGCTGGGTGCATGGGGTTACATTTTAAAATACATATTTCATAGCCGTGGTTTTGGAATATTCAATGTATACAACCCATATACATATGTAGTCTCTCTCGCTTTCTGTATATATATATTACATAATATGCATGCATGTACATGTATGTGTGTGTGTGTGTGTATTTATGTGTTGTTTTTTATACATTTAGCCTATTTTTTCCTTTGATAAACATAATCCTTGGTTGCCATGTTCCATACTGTTCAAACACCCTGGGTTACTAATTAATCTAGTGTAGTCAGCTTTTAAGATTTTACATATAAACCCTGGATTAAAGTTGTTATTTGCATATTTATAAGGTTGATAACACTGATTGAACAAACACAGCATGCAATGAGCATGCAAACTGTTTTAATAGCTGCTTGTCCATCTGTGAACATGTTGTGGATGCACTCTTGAAAATGGTCTATGTCTCAGAAGACCTAAAGGAATATTCCAGGTTCAGAACAAGTTAAGCTCAATTGACAGCGCCTGGCATAATGTTGATTGCCCCGCAAATCCACCTGGCTCACATTTTCTTTAAAAAATGCAGACCTAAAAGTCTTCAAAAAATTAATAATTATAAGCACTGCATTTGTTTGCTTAAATAGTCCACAAATTGGTGGGTGAAGACAAATCCTTCAAAATGCTGTCAATTGAGCTTAAGTTCTGTTGAACTCAAATTATTCCTTTAAATATTATCAAACATGGCAAAATAGTCTATATCACAGCAATTAATTGATGTTTGGTGTTGCTACACAACATTTTTAATGGTTTCCCACAGATATGGACACTAAACAGCTTGAAAGCTTCCATGGCTGGACAATGTAGCCTATATGAATATGTAATGAGATAAGTTCTGAGACAGTAATGACTGGTTGTCTTGTCTCTAGGGCAGAGTTAAAACAGTGTTAACTTAGTTAATTAGAGGTGTGAAACCCACAATAAATATGTATTTTTCAATACAATGTTTAGAGATATATAAGATAGAGAGATAGATACTTTGAGGAGAATGAGATGAAAGACGAGATGACGACACTGACCAGCTGTGTATTATAAAAATATTCATAAAGAGTTTGGCCGATTGATCATGCAAGGTTTCTAGATTTATTTTTAAATGTTTTTCATTGGAATTAATTAATGAGCACAACTGCAATTAATGAAACATTATGAAAAGGAAGGAGAAGCAATGAGGATGGGGCGAATGGACACGCAACAGCAATGACAAGAGCGTGTCCGTCACGCGCAGAGATGAAAAACGGCACCTCTCACCGCAAGGCGAGCGGCAGCCTCCTCACGCGCACAGGGGGAGTGAGAAGGATGCGCGAATGGCAACGAACGCAATTACATGAGGCACAAGCTCAAGGACTGAAGCACGCTGATTACACAAAGCCTCGAGAGTCTTTAGGTGGACACTGCATCGCACCGAGAGTGATTTCCTGCTAAATTGACCTCTCATTTGTTTTCAATCCGAAACAGCTGTGGAAGCGGGTATTTTGCTATATTCAATTACAACCACAATGTGTTTACATTTTCCAGAATTACATTTTCCTCAAAGAGAAACCCGTACCACCACATGTACGGAACCTGGTCACATTATTGAAAAAAAATGGTTTGCTGGTCATGAGATAGAGAAAACACAAATTCAAGTTTAAAAAAATGACTGTGTTAATAGAGGGGAGATGATTTGCTGGTCTTAAACTGGTCTCCAAGCCTGATCTGCTGTAAAATGCCCAATCCCCTTTAATGCGCACAGCCTCATCAGACTTGGAGATCACTTAACACCAGCAAACCATCGTTAGCCATTCCAAGAGGTTTTTTTCAACAGGGTACATTCTGTGAAATTCAAACAAATTCAATTCAGACCAGATCAAATGAAAGCAAGAGAGATTTATCGCCTATACTATGGCCACCTGACAGATGGTGGCACGTGGGTGCATTGGGGTTATTTTTTGACACTGTGAAAATCATCTCGCTGGCACCTAACAAACTAACCAGCTGGTCTCTCTCACAATCCCATTCTTCGGTTTGGCTTTGGTTAAGATACAGTTTGACTATCCAAATCACTACAGACTTACGTGGCTTGTATCACAATGCTTGTTGAATCACAGGACATATAGTGTGAAGATGATCTATAAATAACACTGACAAGCACGCTGCTATTGAAATTTCAAGTAGCTTCCTACATTTTTAAACCTTGAAGTGGGGGTTCATACAAATTACTCACGAGAGAGACAAATGGTAACTGGGTCATCAAGGCTAACCAGTGCTTCTCCCATTGCAGCGCACCCAACAACAATATTTTGCAATAATATGTGTGAATTGCATTTTCTAAAAGCTAACCATTACGGATAATTAAAGTATAGTTGATGAGTATTCAAAGTGCTTTCAAGAGTGACCTGCCCAACATCTCATTTCACCACTTAAAACGAATACGTTTTCGATGCTGCAGATGTTCTGCAACTAAATGACTTAAAAAAACATGATTAGCAAATGTGATTTGTAGTCATGTTGTAAGCAACTCTCTCATCTCTTCATTTTCTCCAAGCAAAGTAATGAAGAAGAACTCCCCATTTACATTTATTGGAATCCCATTTGCTTTCCATCTGCTAACTAGCCACCTGTGAAACTAGTTTTTAACAATCATTGGGGCTCAGGGCCACCACATCATCCCATAGCCTTTATTAGTGTTTATTTTCAGCTATAAAACTACTGAGGGGGCTACAGCAAATCTTTGCATTGTAAAACAACGTGATAGAGTATATTTGGTATTGGGAAAATAGGTGTGCTGAAATGAAAATCCGACATAAATTCCCTCTCTAATTAAAAAAAAAGACATCCAAGGACTAAGTCCATACACCCGAAGACTGGAGGACAATTGCAGAACAGCCCAAAATACTATCAGTATTTTCCCTGTCAGCTTAAGGTGTTACGAGATTGTTTACTACAGTTCAGCAAGTGAAAGCACTAATAGCCCAAAAGACAAAACCGATGCAGACACAGACACAATGCACTATTTGCATCTCTAAAATACTATTACAAAAGCAGTGATGGCAAGAGGAAGGAAAAAGTAAGACACTTAATTCAGGGCCTCAGGCAAAAGTGAGGAGGAAAATATTCAGAGTTCCTGTGCTGATGGAGACAAATGGACAAGATGGCCAAAACGAATTCCATTACAAAAAAAATGAGGACTTTTTTTTTCCAAAACCCATCTGAGCTGACATTAAAAGGTTCACCTAGAAATAAAACTAGAATACAGTGCCCATAAAATGTAGTTGGACACAATGTATGAAAAGAACTGCTGTAGATATAGGCTGCAGCGCTCTGCAAATAGGAGGAAAATGGACGGAGTGCTTAGAATTATTCATTCATAATTATATATAGGCATTCATATTTAAGAGAAAACATGTTCATTTAGGTGTTGTTCATGGAAAATACTGATAAATTCCAAGACATTATTGAGGCAAAAACATGATGGTGGTATTTCAAGCTTCAACTGCTTCCAAAGTAAGAAAATCCCTTAAGGAATTTACACACGGGTCAGGGGGCATGATTAATTACGTTAATTTTTGCCAACACATTTTTGTATATAATTAATCACAATTTAATTGACAACCCTAATTTGATAAAATATCAAACTAAGTGACATTTATCTCAATGAAAAATAGCATAAACACAGTTTCTCGAAAATAAGTATGGATTTTAAATTATAATAAGGGAAAAACACTGTTGAAATTAAAGACAGACAGCAGTACTAAAGATGAGTGGCTCTAGACCCGTAACACTTTTTTGAATGTATCTTAACTAGTTGCTTATTAGCATGCATGAACTACGAGAATATTAGCCATTAGTAGTAATAAAGCACATATTAATGCTTTATTCTGCATGACCTTATTCTACATCCCTAACCATACCCAATACCTAAACTTAACTATCTTACTAAATATTAATAAGCAGCAAATTAGGAATTTATTGAGGGAAAAGATGTAGCTAACAGTGAATAAGTGTTCCCTATTCTAAAGTGTTACCCAATATTTCATATAAAATTTGAATAATGTATGGACTGAGATATTTCCTATGGTATTTCTACTGTAATGTTCTAATAGAAAATATATAAATTAAATTAAAAACATTCTGGGTTTCCAAAATATTCCTGATTGCATATGTTCTAAACAATAGTAACTGAACAATTTATTTGTTTCATTTATTTGGTTTATTTGTCAAGTTGTCTGTGTTTATGTTGTGTGTGTGTGTGTGTGTGTGTGTGTGTGTGTGTGTGTACCATATGTACACACACATATACATATATATACATATACATTATATATATATATATATATATTATATATTATATATACACACACACACACATAAATATGGTAAAACTTTAATATAGGTACCTATTCTCACTATTAACCAGTTGCTTATTAACATAACTATTATTAACTTATTGGCTGTTTATGACCACACAACCATATTCTATACCACTAATTCTACCCAACGCCTCAACTTAAAAGCTACATTACTAACTATTAATAACCAGCAAATTAGGGGTTCACTGAGGCAATAGTCATAGTCCATGGTTTGTTAATAGCGAGAATTGGACCTTAAAATAAAGTGTGACAACAGAATTTTAAGACATTGAGCAGACCCCACGAAAACTAGCTGGGGGGTACCTAAAAGTAACTGCAAAAATGGACAAGAAAAAAGTAGTTCTGAGAAAAACCTGCTGGCACTGTGCAGATGCAGCTGGTTTGATATTTTGTTATCTAATGCAATGGCATTCATACATCAACTGTGACTTAAGATTCCAAATACATTTTGGGGCCACCGCACAAACTTGTAAACACCTGTCAAAACACTTACCAACCGATACATCAGGATCAAGAGGGAAAAAAATAACACTTATATAGCAAAAATCCAAGGTTTATTGAGAGAAGGTTTAGTAACTGTGGTATCTGCAGATACATGTGATAAGAGAAGAACAGAAGCCCACACCCACTCAATGAGAGCTGGCCAACTGGAGTTTTGGCTTGTCACTGTGTCCACAGGGATACAGCGCCCCCTTATTTTATAATCACAAACAACAATTGGAACTGCAATGGCTTGGGGTAGTGGTAATGCTACTGAAACTGGTTGAACACTCAACGAATAATGTATGTGAAAAAAATAACGGAAACTGGTCTAACTTTGAGACATAAGAGGAAGAGAGAGGGAGCGAGACAGCCTTGCTCATGTTCTCATGCACAGATGAGCCAGCTCTTACAAAAGAGTTGGCATTAACTTTCTTGAAGGCAGATTTGATTTCATTAAGTTAACCGAAGTGCCTTTTAGGTTATATCATTTATCTGCAATTCATTCCTCATCTGGCCGGTCTTATCCTTTCTTTTGAAACCAACTACCGCTGTGGCCTTTTCCCTCATCCCTTTTCTCCTCCCAACCCCTCCTTCTATGCTTTCTCGCTCTGGTATTTAAGGTGCAGCTGAAGCACGTCTTCCTGTGAGACCCTTTCCCAGCCCTCACTGTGGACACGGTAGAGGTTGACTTGGCCTCCGCTGTAGGCGTCACGGTAAGTAGCTTGGTAGATGGCGCGGCGGCCCAGGTCGCACGCTTCTTCTATAGTCAGGTCGTAGCGAAGGCCGCTGTCGACGACACCGTAGGCGTACATGGATCCTGAACCAACTGCGAACAAGTCTCCGCACACTCGGTTGCCCTCCGAGTCCACATAGTAGAGCCCTGTGATCAGAGGAAAGCGAAAGGAAGAGGAAGGAAAAAAAAAAGGAGACCATCAGCACTGCTTTACGTCCTGCTGTGTTAAAAAGGCAGGCGCCTCCACTGAAGATGAAAGCGTTAAAAAAAATAAGCAAAACCCTTCAGAGAGAATTCAGTAGATCGATGTAATGTTATGAACACAGGGTTATAAATAATGTTCTGAACAATACAAGGTCAAATCCATCTCGGTGAGTACATGTGAGAAAAGGAATCATGGGAAACGGGTGTGAAGCTATTTTTTTTTCTGACAGCTGGATGCTTGGTAGCTAGAGTTTGGTCTGGAGAGTACCTAGGAGCTTCAGCATGAAAGCGGGTCAAAAAAAATAAAAAAATAAAACAAAACAGGAAGAGTTACAGAAGGAGAGCTTACATTTACCTAATATTTAGTAGGCTAAGGACAAGCTGGAATGGGCAACATAGCATCCACCCTGAGGCACCGCCTGAGGTGCTATTGATCGATCCAAAACAACAGAATTAATTATTGATCTATACCTGAAGATCCGACCTCTCACCAAACATGACGGATGAGGCAAATCACAATCTGTGAACTGGTGGGTCACTGTATGTCCAGCTGCAGATCATCTCAAGGTTTTTAAATGTCTGTGAGGCTGCGCAATGACAAAGCTCACTCCTACGGTAACGATGACTACGTCCCATCTGTGTGCCAGCAGAACCAGGCTGCAGATGGATGGTTAATCGGGTAGTTCACCCAAAAATGAATTGTCATCATTTACTCACCTTTTGGAACACAAAAGACATTCAGAAGAATTATTTGCGTGTTTTTGTCCACACAATGAATATCAATGGGGTCATTTGGACTACATGGAGAAAAAAAATAATTATTTTGTTCTGTGAAGGAAAGAATGTCAACCTGGTTTGGAACCACATGTCGGTAAGTAAATGACTTTCTAGATTAAAGAAATGAGAGAATAATTTATTTTAGAAACTGAAATCTCTCTTTATTACAACGTTTGAAATGACTGAATGATTTTAATACTTGAAAACGTTGTCAGTTTAGTGGTTCACCCAAATATGAAAATTAGCAAAAAATTTACTGACCCCCTGGCAATCCAACAGTTCCTCCCTGAGAGGTCAAACTGCTAATGAAACATCACAATATTCCACAACATTCCACTCCAATCAATTAGTCCACCAATTAATGTCTTGTGAAGTGAAAAGCTGGTTCATCATTAAAACATTTTTAACTTCAAACCATTGCTTCCAGCTAAAACATTAAAGTCCTCATATTAGTAAATGCTGATGTGAAAGAACAACAGAGGATGGACTTATTCACTAATGGAAACATTATTATGGATTACAGGACAGGTGTTTTGGCCAGAAGCATTGGTTTAAAAAGCTAAAACTCTTTGTTTCTTACAAACACATTAACTGATGAGCTGAAGTCATGTTAAGATGTTTTTAAATTAGCTGTTCAGACTCATTCTGATTGCACCCGCTCACTGCAGAGGATCTATTGGTGAGCAAGTGATGTAAAGCTAAATTTCTCTAAATCGGTTTTAAAGACTCATCTACATATTGGGTGGCTTGAGGGTGAGTACATTTTCAGCAAATGTGGACCAAACCCCCTCAAGAAGGAAGAAAACTCTTGTGTTTACAACTGTGACGATGATCAACTAAAAACCGGATTTTTAGAAGTATGTGAAGACTCTTGACGGCTAAAAACAGCAGTCTCCAATGATGCGTGCCAGTCTGTTATTGTAGTAACACCAACTTCACATTGTCATGCCCCTAAACATGACACCGAACTGTGATTGGTTCCTCTTGGGCAGTCCTTGGCCAGTGAAAGCTGCTAGAGTCAGACCTTCTGCCATCAGTCTAAAAGTCTGGATACGACAGACTAGTTTGAAGAGAACTAAAAAAAGCAATCGGAAACATTCCTTCCTCTTTAAACTTTAAATAAAGTTCAAGGACCCCAAATTGGCTCAGAGAGACATTTTAAGGACAATCTTAGGAAGTGAGGCACAGAAGTCTTCAACAAGTAAATTACACCCTCTGTACGCATCGTTAGCGCGACCTGATAATCGTTACAGCACCCTGAATATATGCAGGGTAATTTACCATTTTGTAGAGCCAAGTGTGACGACTAAAAACAGGTTAAAAATGCAATAGGACGTCTCTTTCACCCGCAAGGCACCGGTTCTCATTAAGAGCGGAGTGCGAGGGTACTTCAGCAGAGATTTTTTTTTTTACAACACCTGGGATCGTTTTATCACACAACGGACGTCGCATGCTACCTGCGTCGCCGAGAAAGGGTGGGGAAGTAAAGGTGAACAAAAGAGCCACTTGAATTTGCGAGCCCTCGTAAAGCAGAGGCGCTGAAGCGAGAGCGATGTCGGGATGTTACGACAGCCTGGCTCCTTGCACTCCATCACAAAGGTGACAGGCAGTTAGATGTGCTAGACTAAAAGTGTGGCTGTCTGCATGTATGAATGGCAACTTTGAGACAAAAGGAAGGCATATACACAGGTGATTGGCTGACTGCTTTGCTGATTGTCACATAGCCATGGTTGGTTAAGAGTGCCGCTGATGAGAGCAGCTGCTCAGAAAGCAAAGCAACTCTGTGTACAGACGTGCATACATGCACAACGGCAGTCCACGTCTACACAACATAAAAAGGTGCCAGTTGAAAGAGTTTCATACGTCTTTGAGATAGCAGTCCTGCTGATATTTGCAGCTCCTGGCAGGACAGAAGATGTCTATACTTTCACAGTAGGTGCCCAACAAGCTATCGGAGTACAAATTAGAAGCAGATACAAAATGAATGTGTAATGTAGAAAAATATAGAAAGAAAATACAAATACATAACGGTTGCTTTAACAGGAACCGGATCACTTCTGAAACACTTGAACTACTTTGGACCAGTGGGTCACGTTGGGCTTCTAAAACACCGGTCTCTCAACATGCATCTCATGGAACCATCACAGAAAAGCAAGAAGTCATTTTCCAGAACATTTTTGTTCACTGTTCCTTGCTGGCTGAATGATCTTCCCTATTCAGAACACAAAATCCCTGACAATGTTCAAGAGACAGCCAAAAACTAATCTCCTCTGAAAAACTAGTAGGCTCTTCTGAAAAAATTATTCTATGCTTTCACTTTACCTTTTTTCCTCCCTTCTCTAGCACGCACTAGTCTAAAAGATATATGAAACTTTGTATTACATCCACTTCCGGTGTTTAATTGCCTCTTTATGATCAATCGCAGGTTGTATTCCTCACTTGTAAGGCACTTTGGATAAAAGCATCTGCTAAACGAATAAATTAAAATATAAGCACATTATATCATGCTTGCTGGCAACAGTATTATTTTAGCATATTTAACATTTACTTATTCAGTTTTACTTTTAATATTAGTTTAAGTTTCAGCTATTTTGCTAAAATTATTAGAATTTTACAGAATTAGATAAAAATATATCTGTGGTTCAACCGTAATGTTATGAAGCTATGAGAATACTTTGTGTGTAAGCAAAGAAAAGAAAAGAAAAGTCTTTATTTAACAATTCTTTTCTTTCATGTCAGCCTCTGCTACGCATTAACAAAGGTATCACATAGTGATTAAAACATCTTAATATGTGTTCAGAAGAAGAACAAAGGTCTTACGAGTTTGGAACAACATGAGTAATTAATGACAGAATTACAATTTTTGGGTGAACTGTCCATGTAATTGCTAACTTGACCATACTGTGATCAAATCGCAAACTGGACCACAATTACGTGCATTTTGCACTGTCCACTTGTTATCAGATCTCTTGACATGAATTTTGATACTAGAGCACAACTCAACCAGCAAAGAGAGAATGCATCTGTAAAATGGCTCCAACACTACACTAACACAGGTTAACTCTGGGGCATTGATGGTGGTCTCAACAGAAGTTGCACTGCATTCAATTTTAAATTTTACATTTTTTTAAACAAATTTATTCCTCACAGCAAAAAAAACACTTCATAACAGGAATCAGAGTGCCAGACACTGTTGTTAACACAGGCAATGTGGTCTGTTTAATCAAGATTGATTTAATTTGCAGAACATTTACCTCTCTATTGAATCACAACGCATTGTAACAGCCAGTGCAGCTATCGAACTTCTAACAGCAATCATTACTTGCAAAATTGATTAGAAGATTAAGCACATACTTTAGTTTGCCTGCCAGGCAAAGGTTGTTTTGTTTTTTTTGGGACCACGCTAGTCTGTGTCACCGCATAAACCCCAATTGATCTAGCTGACGGATTTTGCATGCGACCCGGCTGCCCTGGCTGAGAGACGCGTCCATCATGGTGTTGCTCCCTCCTGGCCCACAGTCACTGGCATATTGATTTCCCATTACTGTGTCACTGTGCAGGGCCTCTTTAAACACATCGGCCGTGATGTAGAACGGTTAAAGCACCCCAGTGTCTGCAATTGAGGGATGCACCACTGTCAGAGAGCGCTGTGTCACCATCTGGTGGTACTGGCTAAAACGACTCCCTGGTTTGCACACTCATGCTTACGAACTGCATTTTGTAGCAGTAATTTGTCTTCGTCTTTCTCAGTCAGTTTTGCTTTATTTAGGCTTGCACACTTCATGTTAGGAAGCAACAAAATGAACTGAAAATGGGCAGAGCTCACCATTAGGACCATTAGATTAAAAGCCTCTTATAGATCTAAATGCAGTGTCCAATTAAGAAAAATGGACATCAATCATGGTCTAGAAAAGCAAAGGTCTTGAGAGTCCATTAATGTGCAAGTTTGTGATTCGTCTCAAAAACAAAGTCATGGTGCTGCATATTAAAACCAGTTTCCGGCTACCGCTGGAGACTGGCAGGAAATTATGGTGATAGAGCTATTTTTACAAAGCTATTTCAGCAGAAAGGCAGGGTCAAATCAGAGGAGAAAATAATCACATAATTTGTCCCCATGCCAACTGCAGCAATCAGTCAAAACATAAATGGCACAAAAAAATGTCCCCTCTGACAGTCTTTTACATCACAAAGCTATTGAAGATGCAGACAGATTACAGCTGGAATGTTTCTGATCAGTGCTTGTGATGGAAACAGAAAGGAATCGAAAGCAGAAAAACACCTTTAATTAAAAGCAAATATTATTGTAAATAGCGTTATGAAATACGTAATTAGCATAATCCTCAGTCCCAGGGCTCACAGGACCATTTTAAAAGAGAATATTAAACAGTTTGGATGTATGAACAGCTGTGGAACTTTTTACATGACATTTTTCTATTTTCAACATGTTCATTCGTTACATTTTATTTTCCTAAAAATTACAACATGGTTAATTACATGATTGATAACAATATCAATAACAATATTAAAGCATATTACGGCAAATCTGACATAAATAATTGAATAAGCAGTAGTAAATTATATTAGCAAATAAATTATATAGCCTACATTTCTATTATACATAATATCTCAAAAATATAGTACATAATAAAATATAATAATATATTAAAATTATATATAATAAAATATATAATAATTAACACATCTGTACAAATGTATAAGCATTTTATAATTTTATTATATCCATGACAGACAGAGATATTGCCTGTGGCTGATGCCTCTGACTATAGCAAGATGATTATTATTATTATTCATAATATTTCTTGATAGATATTTTCTTCTGCCATTATTGCTGATCTTTAAATTAAATAATTAAAAAAAGGATTTTAAAGGATGTTGGTAAAAACAAAAAAGCTGACGGTAGCCATTGGCTTCCATAGTATGAAAAAAAACCTATGGAAGTCAACTGCTTTGTTTCCAACATTTATTAAAATATCTTATTTTGTGTTTAGGGAAGAAAGATACTTATAATGGTTTGGAACAATGACGATAGAATTTCCTTTTTGCATGAACTGTCCCTTTAAAACATGCATATGATATTTACCTGGTCCTCTTTTATCCCAGCCGCAGACCATCGTGCCCATGCTGAGCCCCATGCCTTTGTACTGATACACCATGTTAGCCAGAAGCTTGGAGGCAGCCGCAACTGAAATGCGCTCTTTGTTGCGCAGCTCGTAGATGCGACACTGCCTGGCCAACAGACGCTCCCAGAAGCTGCAGTCCGCAGCCCCTCCAGCCATGGTCCCGAGCAGGTACGGGTTGATTTCAATCACCTTCTTCACTGTCTGTGAAGCAATGTAGGAACCAGCTGTTGCTCTGGAATCCACAGCCACTATCACGCCATGCTGAAACTAAGACAGATGAGAGAAATATAAATGTGAAGCTTGCAAATGTATTATTAATTATTAAAAAACTTTTTACATTTTACTTGACATTCCTTTACAGTTCATACTAAATGATGTAGAATAACTTTTAATCTAAAAATTCATCAAGTAGCGAAGGTTTGGCTGGTTAGTGTGATAAAGTTGCTGTGTAGTTTTTTGACATGCAAAAATCTTCATGTTTACTTACAGAACATTTTACCAACTCTTTATTTAGTAAAAATTCCCTCAAAAGCATAAAACAGAATTATATTGTCCTTTCAGCTGTTTTCACATCTCTATTTTCATGCGGATATCCAAAAGACTTAAACAGAAAGACTTAAGTCATAATTTGTTTGTCCTAACAGAGTAACACAGGCTTATGAATAATCTATTAAGTCAAAGCAATTTAGTGTCATCCAGTCTGTACCGCTGAGGACAATAAACGACAAGTCAAAGTAAACCTTAACAGATTTAACGTAAACTGTGTGGAGTTGTGATTATATAAACACATTTATCAGTAACTCGCTTGAGTACAACTAAAAACAATATTAAATGTAATAACAGATTAAACATTTCATTTCTGTCTGCATAGGATTCTAACAAGATCATCTACTTATTAAACAGCAACAACTGGACACTATAGGCAACCATGAAAAAGCACATTTGTTGCTGTGTCATTATGTGTCTTATGATTCTTACAATCTTTTTTTCAGTCTGTATGTATTCATACTGTAATCAATTTCCATTTAAACATTCATACACACAATAACACACTTCGAAGCTATATAAAAACGTTTTAATTGTTTATAACACACAAGTAAAATGACTAAATACTGCTGAACATACCGACTGTGAGTAACTAACAGGCTATTGCTTCACTGTCTAACATTCAGCCTTTATTCTATTAATTACAAACACTGTAAGTTATAGACATAAGGCCAGTTTTATAAAAGACAAGCGCTTCTGCATTTCATATGTGTTGTGATATGGGAATATTAATTTTAAGGTGAATAAATTGTTTTTTTTTTTTAACTGGCCAGACGCTAGTAGCTGCTGGCTAAACGAACTCACTTTGAATGCTAAGGTGGTCGTGCCGTGAAGAAACTCGATTTTTCTCTCCGGTTCATCTTCTTCACCCAGCGGTTTCACGGCGAAGTTCAGACTGTCATCCAGTGTCGCTCCAAAGCCGAGATCAGTCTGGTTATGGCCACAACCGTGCGCAAAAGGCTGGTTAAAGTGATCTGCAAAATCCGCAGACTCACTCCGCAGCACACTAGACAGCGCCATGTTTCAGATAATAGCCAGAAGCGGCGCTCTGCTTCTTGTATGTTACACGTTGAAGATGCCAACGTATGTGGCGCCGCGTCGCCATCTACCGCCTAGGATGAACGACAGTAGCTAAACACTTGTATTTGAGAAACAATTGTTTTTTTGTTCGTTTTTTTTTTTTACTTAATTTGCCTCAGCTACTAACTAAAAGTGATTGACACTCTTTTAATTTGTCACAGTTTGTCACAGACGGTTTTTGGTTTGAGAAAAAAAAACATTACAGTACACTGAGCAGGCCCGGCTCCAGATAGGAGATGCAGGGTGGGCCGGGCTAATGAGGGTGGGGGGTGTAGTGGATATATTTTTAATTTAAGTCCCCATTTTACTTTTTTCTTCTTTTTTTTTTAAAGCGAAAGGATGAAAGCCTGTTATAAACATTAGTCTTGCATTAAATTCACCCCAATAATATTTGCACATTTTCACTTCCGCTACTTCACGGAGTAAGGGTCATTGTGAAATTAATATTAGCCACAATAGATGGGCAAATTTTGCAATAAATAATTCACATTTTACAGGATTAAATAACATTTGAACGCAAAAACCTGCTTCTTTTCATTTTATAATGTACTGATTATTGTTAGCTATTTTGATTTTACCACTTGCGCGCCTCCAGTGACATATTCTCACGCGTTAGACAGATGAGATGAGAGGTAATTCATTGTGCCCCTCCTGGGTAGTCTGATTTTATAATATAATTTCTAATTACTCTGATACAGACGTTTTCTAAAACACTAAAGATCAAGAAGAAGTGCCGGTAATGCGTACCATAGTGTCCGGCACATTTCGAGCACTGGCTCTGTTATGAAAGAGTGCTCACTTTGGCTGACGTCTTCATTCGAAGTTGTGGTTGAAGAGGCAGTATCTATGTCACCCTCGGAACAAAGCGGGCGCGGGCGCAATCATCAATCATATTTAAAGGGAAGCATCACCGCATCACTGTCTTCACTGGGTGTTTATGCAATATTTGCATTTATTCACATCACATGCGATTTGATTAGCTTCTCTTGTGGTTGACTGTCATGATTTGGCTAATGCAGGACATTTTGCACGACAAAATATACCATTAGTAGGCCTATCAGTAGGTCTCTGAGGAATGGATTTAGCCTATTTATTTATTATTGGACTATCTTTTTTACTATCAAATTGTTCATTCTTTATATATTTATTATAATAAAATAAAATATATTAAAATAATAATATAATAAAATATTGCTGAGTCACACATTTCTATACAAGGCAACATTTATTGCACGTGGACTACATTGTCCATTATTGTACACAGATTAAATTGGAACAGGCCTAATATTGATCTACAATTTCAATATTTGTTTATGATTACAATTGTTTATCTTAAAAAATGCATTTCATTTTTTGGTTGAAATACAGTTTATGAAAACGTATTTTCTTCCCCTGTGCATTGTGGATTCTTTTTTATCTGTACTATCAAGTGAACGGCCTGACATTGTTCTACTCACAACTGCTGTCTGTCCATCACATTCACATTCTATCCATGTATTTTTGTATCCACAGTTTCTGTCCCTATCCGCAGTGTACTGAATATATATCACCTTCCCTTAGCTCATCCCCTTCTCTTTTCTGTCTCTCTTTCTCTCTTTCCTTCATCTTCTTCTTCTTTCTCTCCCTCTCTCTGTAGTACTCCTCCTTCAGATCTTCTCTGTCTCTGCGTCGCCAGCCATGCGCAGTGATGTGGAAAAGGTCTACATTATTCCCAGAGTAGGCATCCCAGTGAGTGGCTCTGAAAACAGCCTCTCGGGCCAGTGCCACTGCCTCATCCACAGTCATCCCCCATCTCCAGCCATCATCAAGCACAGCGTATGCATAGGGTGACCCTGAGCCTACTGATATTATCTCTCCTTTCAGTTGCAGGCCATCACTGCAAACATAGCACACCCTGGGACCAGACCGTCCTCCAAAAGTAGACAGAACGTTTTTTGTATTTTGATCTGGCACAGTTGGATTCAGTGCACGAGAGTCTTTTAAGATCTCAATCTGATCATTTACAGAGGCCATCTTCACACTAGCTACATCTGAAATTGTGGATAAACTGGTATCCTTTTCCACCGCTTTCTTAACATCTGCTATTTCCATGCAGGGATTTAGGGTTTCCTGAGTTTCTTCTCCATCCCATCCACAAAGAGTAGCAGCCACACACACATTAGTGCCTTTAAATGGATGAAGCATCATGGAGAGCAGTTTTGCAGCTCCATTGACGCTTAGTCTCCTGTGATGGCGAAGCTGGTAAAGTCTCATCTCACGGGTGAGGATGCGTTCCCACAGCATACAGTCAGCACCGCTGCCTGAGGTGTTGACCACCAGGTGAGAGTGGATAGGCATAATTTTTTGACTTATTGGGCAGCAAATTAGACCCTTACAGCTGGCACGAGTGTCTGCAGCAGCTATCACGCCATCCTGAAATATAAAACCCAAAGTTGTGGTACCGTGTGATAGCTGAAAGGGCTGCTGATGAGGTGACAGACTGGAGAAAGTAGAAGAGTAAAGAGTTGGCGCTCTGTTTTTTCTGCTGCTCTGCTGAGGAGGGGAAATAAAATGAAAAGCACTATCTCTGTCAAACTCAAACGGTGTCCTCCACATGTATCCCATCTCATTTGGTGGGTAGGTGCATGGGCTGGTGTCATCAAGGGTGTCCAAGAAACCACAGACATCCTGAAGAGCCATTTTCCTTTTATAGTGAGATAACGGCTTGTAAGTTGGTGCAATGTTGAACCTTGGAAGCTGCACTTACAGAAAAGACCCCTCTGAGACAGATTTTTATAGGAGGTGGAGAGTTTTCACACCCCCACACACACATAGCCTACACATGTGATGTCTCAGCAAAAATCTTTGCTATGCTAGGCTATATCTGATATGCTTCTGTGGTCACCACTGAGGCACAACAGTGAAGCGACTCTCAAACATAATCATGAAAATGCTGAGATGAGAACATAATCAACTCGGTCTCTTTGTCCACATGCATACAAGGACTCTAATGCAAACCTCACAAATTTTCAAAAACGTTCATGCATAGTGTGGGTAAACCATATAAAAGATATGTGTAACTAATCATGAAACAGTTCAGTGGTTTGATTTGGTACAATGCTTTTGTTTATGGGTGTATATGAAAGTCTTTTTTCATAATTAACAAATATTCAATTACAACCACTACAATAGTGATACCATGGTGGAACAGCAGTGGTTTAAGATTGTATGGTTTCGATTCATAAATTATTTCCTCCAACCAGGCTCTAAACAAAGTGTAAAGAGGGTCACACACTGGACAAGAAGAGGCTTCATTGCTTATAAAATTGCAATAGGCTATGAGAATTTTGCTTTAATTTGTATTTTATTTAAATTTTATGATATCCACAAACAACAAATGACTGTCATAAAACTGCAAGCTTTCAATTCAATGTTTCAGAATCTAATATATTAATAAAAGTATTTAAATCTATCCTTAGTGATTTCTCGTTAACAATTTGGTTCATTTTTAATATTTTGTGGCTGGGGTAAGAGCTATTCTGCTTCAGACAACAGCCTTCAAATATTATTTGTAAAATTCCAGGGCAAAATCCATTTGGCACACGGGGTTTAATCTGGAAATAAGCAGTGCTCAGTTTAATTAAGATATTCGTTGCCCTGGTTCAATTCAAGATGAATGATCCTGTTGTATCAAAAACAAGCTGCTTATTACATAAACGACTCATCCCCTTAAAACTAATTAAACGTTCTCTCACAGTTATTGGAGCGAATTCGCATCGTCTCTTTCTGCAGCATCACGTCTGCCCACAGTCTGATCTCGTTCTGAAGTCTCGCGAAGGCCGCACGAGAAAGGGAAGCTGCGTATCAGACAAGTGCCATTTTGGATCTAACTCCGCGCTGTTGCTAAAGTGCAAGCCCTCTTGTTTTGAGCCAACATGACATCAGTTTCTCCATAGTCCTGTATCAGTTTCATCTTCCCTCCCATCCCGTCTCCTAACGATGGCGTCCGGCAGTGCAGGTAGCAGGGTCTCCTGCGGGAGAGATTTGAGTTGTGTTCCTGAAGTGGCGGATACCCTCGCTGCGGTCGCCAAATTAGGGTAAGCAAAGAGAGCTTTCGGCACAGTAACCAGACAAATTATATCAGTGTTGTGGCTAAATGAAGTGAAGTGTGCTCGGTTTGAAGTTGGCTCGGCTAGGTCGCTACACGTGATGCACATGAGCATTTGCTAGCTGTTAGCGGCTTCTTCAGTTTCGCTTTTAACTCATACATGCGTCTGCCCACCAGTTTTGGGCGATAACGTACAGCTTTCTTTTGAAACCTTTATAACACATGCAGAATAGGTGTTAAAATTTTTTTACTGGTTTGTTTTAATATTAAATATATGTTTTTGAATGGATTCATTCAGTCTTCTTGATGAGAAATGTTCGTTTTCCTGCACAAAACATGTTACAAGTATTATTATATGCGTTCAGTTATTATTCACAGTGGAGGTGATTAGACATGCATGGATTATAATTTTGTCCTTATTGACTAATGGGCCTGATGGGAAAGGCTGATCATTTGACATCTGAATAATCTGAATCATAATATTATAAATGATTTATCACTGTATTGTTGATTTTATTATTATTATTATTCATTTATTTTCATTCAAGCTTGGTGTTTCTGAAATAAAAAATATGTGCTTTATTGATTCCTAAGTAGGGATTAATAAAGTCCAAGACAAAATTGAAAGACCCTTCCCTTTTGATGACATTGACGACTTTTGACATTTACTATAATCATGTATAACAATTAATACTCTTTTATATATATTTATATATATATATATATATATATTTATAATTTTCTTTGTGTGCTCTGTTTGTCTAAATGCATATAATTTTTTCCAATAGCTTTGATTTCCTGTGCATGCCGTTGTTCCACCCACGGTTCCGAAGGGAGTACGAACTGGACCCTGCTAAGTCACGACCCGGAGCCCAAACACGCTCTGACCTGCTGTTATGTGGCAGAGGTGAGATTTAAGAAACTCTGTGTATTCACTCAGCCAATACCATGAAGGGAGGGGAGGGGAGGGGAGCAGTAAAACTTTTCAAGTTCTCAAAGAGATCATGTAATGAGAAAATTTTCTTGGATCTTTTTTAGTGATACATCAGTGCTCTCTGAAAACATATTCTAACTGTAAGAACTCAAAAACGTCCTACAAAGACCAAAAAGACTTTTCATTGAAGCAAAACTGCTAAACATCTGCATCTTTCTGATGTCAGATAAAAAAAACCCCACAACCAACCCTACATTTGCACATCAATAATGAATATTTGGTACTCAGAAAAGAGCAAGATAATTTAGAGGCAGTTATGTAGATAATATTAATCCTGAGAAAAGAAGAATTAATGATAACAGTAAAATGATGTAAAGTCACATTTCACATTCAAAGACAGACTTAAAAGCAATCTATTAAATTTTAAGGGTTAGAAAGAGAGTGGAAAGTGGCTATGAAACCTAAATCACGACTATTTTTGCCACAAAAACTTAAATAGCTTTTAAACGAACCTCAGGGGACAAAATAAAATAATTAAAGATTGTATGATAAGACACTTTAATGTCAGTTCCTCATTAGGTTGCTTTTTTTTCTAAATTAAAGATTGGATAGCTAACTTGTTCTTCATTTCCTTTATCCATGATACTCTGTGCCATTACATTTACAGAATTACATCCACTTAATCGCTGCGATTGTATCTTTCTAATATGTCCATTCTTTCATATTAGATTGGAACACGCTTATCGTGGGAAAGCTGTCACCCTGGATTGAGACCGACTCAGAGCTGACCACAGAACGCAGGAATTCAGAAGAAGTATAGTCATAATTTCTTATTATGTTTTAATTAACTATATTTTTACCTTTTCTAAATATTTTCCTTGTCTAATCTAATAGGCAGATATTATTCATTTGCTGTAACTTATTGTTGTGTCCCAAAAAATGAATACACACGCACAATATCTTGACCCTTCTGGATTTTTGATAAGGGCTTCTTCATACAGCAGTGTCATTGTAGCTGTAATCAAGACTCTGATGCAAACAAGGGCCATTTACTGGAGATCCGCCCAACAAAGAGGAAGCCGAGCAGATTTGTTGTTTATTTTGATGCGATCACTCCTTCTAATGTCTTTTGTGCCCTTGCTGCAGGCGCTGGTACAGGAGCTCAATTTCTGTGCTTATCTGGGGCTGCCAGCTTTCATGATCCCCCTAAGGGGTCCGCACTGTGCCAACCTGGCTCGAATCCTGCTCAACCACATCCACACAGGACACCACTCTTGCATGGTAATGGAAATCTGTAGCATAGAATGAAAACAAATATACTCAGAACACACCATTATTTGTTTATGTATACACCCTGGGCCTATCATTTACACATAATCTTCATTCCTGCTGCTTCCATTTTTTATTTTTTTTTGCTGATGGAATTTTAAATTAGTGGTGTGAGTAGACTGTTTATCATTTTAACTTGCTGTCCATCTATTATTTAAAATACTGTATGCATTATCTGTATAATTGAAGTAATCCGATTTGCAATATGTATTAGGCGACATTTTAATGTCCTTAATTCTATTTTAAAATAATCTATTTTCACAAAAATGAAGCAAATCAGCATATTTGATATCAGAAGGATTTTGTGACACTGAAAACAGATATTTATTATATATATATATATATATATATATATATATATATATATATATATTA
>JAUMHE010000029.1:1925320-1936255 GCA_032359235.1 Enteromius mattozi | reverse complement strand
TTATTCTCGTAGTTTCGACTTTAATCTCGTAACATTACGACTTTAATCACGTAGTTTTAGATTTTTTTTTTTTTTTTTTGGTGGCACTAAAACTCCGTCGTTGATATATCATACTTTTATTGCTCATAGATGAATATGAAGCTTAAAATGAAAAAAAAAGAAGTTCTGTCATCATTTACTTACCCTCAAGTAGTTACAAACCTGTATGAAGTTCTTTGTTCTGCTGAACACAAAGGAAGATATTTAGAAAAAAGTTTGTAACCAGACTGTTTTGGGTCACCATTGACTTCCATAGTATTTTTCCCTATACTATGGAAGTCAATGGTGACCAAAACAGCCTGGTTACAAACTAAATATCTTCCTTTGTGTTCGGCAGGTTTGGAACTACTCAAGGGTGAGTAAACAGTGACAGAATTTTCATTTCACTATTCCTTTAAGTGAAAAAATCACTCTTTATTCAGAAGCCTCTATATGTCTCTATATAAAAATGCTTAGTTTTGTGATCAAAGCTCTGTTGTTTTATTTGTGGGGGCTAAATGATGCAAACATGCAAAACAATTATTACTGAGAGATACAAATACATGTTACTCAAAATATGATTGATGTATCATATTTGATTCTCACATTTTAATGTGATAAATAAGATAAATATTACTAACAATATAATAATAACAAAAACAGTAAAGATTTTACAGCTAAAAGAAGTGTAGGTCATACTAAAAGGCCTTTTACTTTCTAAAAAAGTATGAACTATTAATCACATGCACGACAGAAAGCATGTTGAAGATTGTATACAACAACCTTTAATCATAATGCTAACATAAAGGCTTTAGAAATGCACACACCAAATATGACAGAGTATAGGCTTAAGAAGGTTAAAATGTGCTTTAAACTTAAAAGCTGTTCACTGAAAGCTTCTTTGGGGAACACAGAATAGTTCTTATATGACGTTGTTGTGAAGACTCTCTTTTTCAGAATCTTAGTTTTTAGAGTGTACAGTAAAATGATGTCAGTGAATAGACTCACTACATGAGTCATGTCCATCAGTGTCCATTATTAAAATATTACACATTCTAACCATGCTCCAAATGGGAAACTATTCTTATATACAATAATTTTTTTGTGGATGAGAGAGAGAGGGGAGAGAAGGAGAGGAAAACTTAGTGAGAAAATCCACTTCCTTATTTCTGACCTCTGGGTCATTATTCTGTTTCCCATGAGTAACATAAGCTTCTCCAAACTCTCATGACTGAGTTCACTGGAGCACCAAAGTGAGCAGCTTAATCATTGCTTTGCATGAAGTTTATAGTAACTCAGATTTGCATGTATGTCATTGTGACGTGATTGGAGGCTGTGTGGGAACTAAACATACTAGCTATCTTTGTTGTCCACATGATGGCAACATTCTCTCATAAATGTGCTTTTGGTCTAGCGTGTAAAAAGACGGCACGGATTGCTGCTGATGAGAAGCTCACGCGTAATAACTCTGATATTGTTATAACTTGATGAAACGTAATCAAGCCCTGTGCTTAAGACCATGAGATCACGTTTCAAAAAGGCTCATACTCTTTGTGTTCTATTCTCTTCCTGAATTATGGCTATTCACATCACTAAATTAAATGGGAATGTAATTCCAGCACTGATGAATGCCAGACGGATGCCTTTGTGAATCGACTTTATCAAGCAACAGATGCCATGGAAAGCTCACTTCCAAGCCTCAAACACGAGACGAGCTTTAAAATAAGACAAAAGATAATTATTGTGAGAATTGTCAGAGAGCAGGAGAAAGAGGGAGAGAGAGAGCATGTTTATTTAAGTTTTTCATCTCCCGTCTCAGACAGAGTGCAGACTACAGAGGATAATGAGAAACAGATCTTACAGGGGAGGGAAAGGAGGGAGAACTGGGATAAAGAGTTGGGGAGAAGGAAGGGGAGGGACAAAGTAGGGGAAAGTATGATGGGAAGAGAGAGAGAGGGAATGACTCTGGTTATGGCGTCACGGATGGATCAGCCTTCAGCATCAGTATCTTGTCTGAAACAAAAATAGCCACTGTGTTAAGCATGTGGAAAACGAATGAAATATGTTTTTCTCAGAACCTGTTTGCCAGACAAGGCTTTCGCTGGTGCATGTCCAGGGAATTCTCTGTTGGACAGAAGAGAAAGTGTTTCTGCTTTTAAAAAATGTGTGTTGGAATAGATTATTGTGGGTATCATAAAGTTATACTTCAATGTAAAATATGTAGTTGTGCTCACTGGCCAATCAACACACTTTGTAGCAAAAGCGGGCATGTGAAGCTGAGGGGGTCTGTTGATTGACAGGTCAGTCAGCCAATAGGGAGAGAGTAACGGAGAGTAAGAACGCACCCAAAGGCAATTAAGGGTATAGAACGAAAAAGAACTTGATATAACTTTTTTGTTCTATGGCGGTGGAGGAGTTATGGTATGAATGTAAATTCAGCGGATATTTGTTATTGAACTTGAACGTATGTGGGACTTGAGGCTGTGAACATGGCCGGTTCTGAGCGATGGAAGTTCGTGAGATGAAGTTATAATAACCGACTGTCACGGAAATCGCAAGCGAATCTACTGGGAAGAGAAAAAAACTTAAAGAAAGAGATGAGCAGCTGCTAAACTGCAAGAGCGATGCGGAGATAAGAAAATGATCCATGCAAATGTGATACTTCGGCTTGAGGATAACTTTTAATTCTTTAGTGTAATAAAAGGAAGGAGTTAGCGGATCGTGCGAAGTGACATTCTGGAAAAGCTGCATGACTCCCATGAGTTTTACAACGGAGCTGAAGTTGAGAAGTTGAGAGAGGGTCAGTGATATATCTGCAGCCGGTCTCGGTCGTGCTTTTCTCGGAGTGAGAGATGGGGGCCGCGCCGGGCTCGGGATGGGAGGAGGGAGAGTTCGAGTTCAAGCTCGTGTTCGAGGAGGATCCGCCGAGACAGAGCCGCTGCGGCCCAGAAGACACCGACAGCGGCCAGACGCACCGTGAGCCAGCCGGTACGAGCGGTCCGATGACAGATGCTTAATGGGATGGTGCTCATAGGTCTGAGCTGGTAACTGAGGTTGTAGGTCTAGAACGAGAAGCGTAACGTTAACACATCAGTTATCACTGTTGTCCCCTTGAGCAGTCAGATTAGTTTAGGTCGCTGTATTTTTAACAAGTAGTTTATGATAAATAATCAGCGTTTCATTTATTGTACCTGAATCCTAAATGAATGTAAATATATTTTACAAGTATATAATACATGTAAATTGATCAACGACTTGACGATAATGTTTTCTTCATGGGATTCAGACAAAAAAAGCAACCTTTTCAGTTTCTGAATTATTAAAAGTAATTTCTGACATTTTAAAGGTGTTTTAAGCTGGCATATTTTGGCGCATTGTTCTTGTTTTTTCTTTAAAGTGTGCCGTTAAGCTATTTTGCGTTTAAATATTATTAACATAAAAACTTATCTCGCAAATCAGCAATTGAAGCCATTTTGTTGTCACGTGACTAAAAAACATAAATAGAAAGGACATTCGTGGTCTGTCCAGGTCATTAAGTTTAGTTACAAATCACGTTTTAATTTAATAATACACTTCTGAGGACAACTTTATATTAATGGGTCATTTTTTTACATTGACAAATATGTTTGAATTCTTATTAAAATAGTAAGTTGTGGATTTTAGTTTATTCAAGGTGGAAATAAAATATTTGAGTATTTTTTGCCTGATGATATTTACACTGTTTTGCATTTTTGCAGTTGTTACATTTTTCTATGTATGTTTTTTTAAATATTTGAAACCGCTATTAATTCAAAGAAGTTAATCTTGTGTCCTGAGCTTGATTTTTTTAAAGATTTCACTTTCATCTCATCTTGGACATCCTTCTTTTATTTGTATTTCGGCCCATAGGCAGAACACTGAATGTTTTTAGGAGACTTTGAGTGTCTTTACTTTGAATATCTAAATAGGCACAATTTTTTAATGTCTCTAAGGAATGCTTACATGTTCATGTAGTCTGACTCACTGCCCATGTAACTAAGTTTTATCCGCTGAAGTGTGCGTGTGTTTATGGGTAAGTGTGGAGCACAGCGCAATGTGTTTTTAATCAGCTGTGCGTGTGAGCAGAGTTAACAGCTGCCATCTGGACCCGAACCCTCAATCTCTGTTTACTGAGCATGCATTTGGATACCTCCCTCCAATATTCCCTCCTTTTCTCTGCCCTGTTTTCCCCTCCTGGCACACATTCTGTTGTACACCCACCCTCCGCCTTCATTCTGGTGTGAAGTTGTAGAAACATGCACTTCAGGTTTCTGTCCACACTGCATCACTTTGCTGCCTTTTACCACAAACGCTTTATTCAGATGTTTACTATGTTCTTAAATGTTGCCGTACTTAATTATTTACTTACTTGTGCCCTTTATCATATCAACAAATTTAGGAAGTAGAACTTGCTGTGTAGGTCTTGAACTGCTTTAGAACTGCCCTTCAAACTTGTACCATAGTACCATAGTTCACCACAACAATAGAGCGGTGACTGGAAACATGGGCCTTTTCCAGTGAAACATTGATTTTAAAGTAGCTTAAATATTATCTGTAAAATCTGCCAAATATTGTTTTTTAAGAAATGTATTAATTAAATGAATAATTATCAAACCTAATTATGTATTCTGAATGTTGGTTTAAAATATTATTGTAATTAAAATGAACATAAAAATGTTTTTTATTAATATTTGCACATTTGGTATTAGACCAATGTGAAACAAATGAGTGAGCTCAAAAATCCTCATGGAAAAAAGTAGTAATAATAAAATAAGAGTAAATATTATAATTTTTGTTAATGTCTTTAGAGCTACCTATTTTGCAGAAACATAAACTGAAGAACCTAGCGTTTTTGGGGAAAGTGTCATCGCTATGCTAATGTTTTGGTGTGGCAGATTGTAGATTTGAGATTTTAGAAATCAACCATTTGGAAAACCGTGTGGATGTTTTCTGAGGTAAACAAGTCTGTGTGTACTTGTGGATATAATAAATGACGTCTCCACAAAGGCTTCCCTGTGTTTGTTATGATTTTCCAATGAGAGGCCTCGTGTCTCATGTTTCAGCAATTGTTTATCCCATATGCATATGCTTGCAGCTTGGAAAGCTTGTGATTTACCATATACAATAATCTATTTTTTTCCTTTGTCACAGATACCCACTTGACTTCCGCGCAGGCTGGCCAACCCGTGGGTATCCCACAGTCAGCTGGTCGCAGGGCTGGGATGCATTCCCCACCCCCCAGACGGGCATTAGTCAGGGAATTCAGTGGGACTTATGAGAGTCTGCCAGCAAGATCAATACAGGTGGGAGGCACATTTGTAGATTTCTAGAACATCCTGATACAAAGATCTTGTTACACATTGCGATTAATTATGGTGAAAAAAATCCAAAGGTCTGGTTTTAATTTCAGGAGTTCGTTTTTGTTGCCCAGTAATGTTTATTGTGAACAGAATCGGTTGCCATGAGCTGTTGTGCATATTTTGTTTTGGCACATAAGGGTTGCAAATAAATGTTATAGTTCAATTAAATTTAAGTATCCTTTTAGCATTTAAAGTCAACCAAAATCAAACCAATAGCGACCATATTTATTTAATACTTGTTTTTGGCCATATAGTGCATAATTTTTTGTAAATTATTGCAAAGAAAAGACGAATAAGATCAATTTCTTTCTCTTTGAATGTCTTGTTTCATTCAAAAATACAGATGTAAACAGGGTCTCCAATAGAGTGTGGAATCATTAAAAAATATAATGATTCAAGTCTTTCTTTTGATTCCTCAGAAAAATTCTGGTTCCTTAATGACTCCATTAATGGCTCTTTTAATTCTTTCTATTGAGAAAGTATTTGGAAAAAAGAAATGCAAGTCCACTGCCAAGTAATAAGAAAAGCTACAATTCTTATTTTTTATTAATTGAAATAATCAGAAGATTTATATTTTATTGCAAAAGATGTGTGACTGTTATGTTGATATTCATGTTTTAGAGACAGCATAAATGCAATCCCATAATCATGAAGTAAAATTAAAAATATCATAATGGCATGTGAGTGAGTTAAAATTCTCAGTTCTTTAAAAGAAAAGAAAATATTTTTTAAATACCTACACATTGTCAAATGGACAGTATTGTTAACTAAAACAAAAACTTTTAAAAATAGTTCCCATGGATTTAAATTAAGCTGAAATTAAACAATATAAACATTAGAGGAAGGAAATAAAATAATAAAAAATAAATAAATACAAATGTTTATAGAAAATTTTAATTAATGAAAATGACAAAAGCACATAACAGAATGATTAAAACTTAAACTAAATTTAAGATTAAAAATAAAAATAATGTCTGATTTAAAATATTAATCAATTCTATTGTGGTAGATAAATATATAACTCATTAGCTGTGTTGCAGTGCTGCTATAATAGTTCAATAATATCACAATTATTTCTTTTTTAGCTCACAGTGATATCACACCCTCTTCTTTTTCTGTTCTAGGTATCAGAGTCTAGAGTGCTTGAGTGCCCCAGCATCCAGATCACCACTATCTCCCCTGAAGATGACTCAGGTCCAGCGGGGGGAAGTTACTGGGACGGCGGTGGTGGCTGGGACAGGGAGCGTCTATACCTGCCCCTGCTGGACTCTTACCGTGACGTCATGACAGGGGCAGGTTCCCTCAGTCCCAGCCCGAGCCCTGCTTCCAGTTCCTCATCTCGTGGATGGCTAAGTCCAGCTTCCAGTTGTGATTCTCTCCTGGTGGAGGAGGACGAGCTCAACGAAGCTACTGCCCACTTCTGCCTTTCGCCCTCCTCACGCCCCACATCTCCTGGGGGCAAAAAACGCAGGAATTCCCCACTGGCCTCCCCCAACACCTCCCGCAGGAGCAGCTACTCCGAGGATCTCACCTCTCTCTCAGACACGGGAGAAACCTCACATCAGTCTCAGGCTCCAGCGAGCTGTGAGCTCAACATCCCACAGAAGACCAGGAAGACCTCTCTGGAACAGGTGATGCTTTTGAAATATGGCTGTTGATCTCACTGATGGTCCGTTCCTGTTAATCAAATTAAGAATTCATTCATAATATGTCATATGACAATCTTGGTGTGTTTATGGGTGTGCATAATCCAGATGTCATCAAGAGACATCGAACCAGAGCTGACCCCCATCCAGACCTCTCCCTGCCCTCTCCCAGAGGTTGGTCAGCTGAGAAGGGAGCCTCCCACAATAGGGATGGACTACCTGTCTGTGCCTCCTGCACTGGGCTGGGGCAGAACCAGGGCCAGCGCTCATAGTCCTCTCTTTAGGTTTGAACACCAGTTCTTGTTTTATAATATAAATTATGCACTGAGTACTGCCTAACAATTGAAACAGTATGTACAGTGTATGTATGCTTTAAATGTATTGTGTGCATGTGTGTTTATATATATATATATATATATATATATATATATATCTCAATCAAACTGCTGTTGGGTTATTTTGATTAGTAGGGTTGCATTAATCAAATTTCATTCAAAATTCACTTATGTTTTTGTTTGTGTTTTTTTCTTTCTACATGCTATCTTAAGGGTTTTTGCATTGTTTTAATTCTAGTTTAAATATAGCATTATAAGACTATGCATATTTTTACTTTTTTTATTTAAAGACGAAACCAATCCGATGTATAGTTAACTAATGATGACTTCCGCTGCTGAGAAACCCAGAAACGTGAAAAGGGTCCATTAAACATGCAGTATTCTGCGGTCATGTGATAAAAATAACAATTTGAAACACTAATCATTGAATGAAGCATGCTGTTTTGCTCATTAAGTATTTTAGTTTTAGATTCTGATTTAAATTAGAATGATGCTGATCTTTGACTTCTGACATTGTCTCTGCTTTCTTAATCCTGCTCCAGATCTAATGCACTGCCGCCACTTGACTGGCCGCTGCCTTCACAGTTTGACCAGTATGAACTCCGCATAGAAGTACAGCCCAGACCACACCATCGCGCACATTATGAAACTGAAGGAAGTCGAGGAGCAGTAAAGGCATCACCTAGAGGCCATCCAGTAGTGAAGGTGATGCTCACAAGCTATAATGTACAGTCCTGTTGAGTAGGTGCTGTTAATTCATAATTGAGCCTTCCTAAGAGCCGCCCACTTTAGTTACAGATTTCGTAATTTTATAAGAAATTCAAACAAAAAATATGGTTTTGTTACACTTTAATGAGTCATGATGGATCGCTGTAGTTATTCAAGAGGCATGTGAACCGATCATCCCTTCTTCTTTACTAGTTATAGCACAAAATAAACATGAATGAACATCAGAAGGCAGATCGCCTGTCAAACTCCTTGCGTAGGGACAATAGTGTGACTTGCTGTATTATTTACTTGCATTACTGAATTTAAATTTAGATTGTTGGTCTGTAGTAAAATAAACAATAAATGAAAAAAATAAGTAAATAAATAAATCAATGGAAAAGGCATGATCTCTGTGGACTTTGACATATTTGAAAACGTTTGGATTTACATTTAGTCACGCAGTACATGTAGCAAGGTGTTTTTAATTTTATAATAAATAAAAAGAAAAAAGATTAAATACAAAAATCTTAGAAACGCTAGTGTTAATGTTTTTGTTTAAGAAGGGTCAAAGTTAGAGGGTCAAATAAAGATGGAAGAGATCTGTTTTTAGCCCATTCTTGAAGATGGCTAAAGACTCAGCTGCTTGGATTGAGTAGGTCATCTCAAAACTCAGCGAAAAAGTAAAATCGTTTCTTTAACTAATTGAATTGATGTTCATTTTTGCTCTTTTCTCTCTGTTGTCCAGTTGGTGGGTTACACTGAAAGACAGCCGCTCTCCTTACAGGTGTTTGTAGGAACTGCCGATGACAGATCAGTACGTCCTCATCCTTTTTATCAAATACACAGGTAAAACTCTTGCATGACATTTCAAGATATTAAACAAAATATTTCTGGTATATCCGTGGCTTTACATAAGAAATACTTCTCTTCACACAGAGTAACAGGGAAAATGGTAGGCACAGCTAGTCAGGAGAGCATCCAGGCTGGCACTAAACTTCTGGACATCCCGCTCAACCCAGAGAACAGCATGACTGCCCTGTAAGACTCCTCAGCACTGATTGTATGCCATAAACACCTCAGTAAGTGGTCATACATGAATTCCTGTGTCTCCCTCTCAGCATTGACTGTGCAGGTATTCTAAAGCTGAGGAACTCTGACATTGAACTCCGGAAAGGAGAGACAGATGTCGGGAGAAAGAACACTCGAGTGCGTCTGGTCTTCCGCACACACCTTCCTCTGTCTCCACCCATCGTCCCTCCAGGACGAGTCTTAGCCCTGCAGGTGGCCTCTTTACCAATTGAATGCTGTGAGTGTTGGCAAATCACGAATATGCCTGTTCAACTGTATAATTGGTCTCTTTTTCATGTATTATACACTTGTGATCTAGACTCAAATTTAAGCTTAAATTTCTGCCTGCAGCACAGCGCTCTGCACAGGAGCTTCCTGTTGTAGAGTCTATCAGTCTTACTTCCTGTTCAACGGAGGGAGGCGAGGAACTAATTCTAGGTGGGGCCAACTTTCTACCCACCTCCAGAGTTTTCTTTATGGAGAGAGGATCAGGTATTGTAGGAGGCCTACATTCATGCACAATACCAAAAAAAGCTGTTCTTTTAACCTTTCTATTCTTTTAAGAACTCTGGGAAAAATACAATTATGATTTTCACAAACAATTATTAAGTAGTGTAACTGTTTTCAACGTTGATCATATTTAGGGGAACACTTTACAATGAGGTGTCATTTGTTAACATCAGTTAATGTATTAGTTAACATGAACAAACGATGAACACTACATTTATTACACTCTTTATTAATCTTTGTTAATGTTAGTTAATAAACAAGTCTTGTGATTTTAATAATGCATTAGTAAATGCTGAAATTATCTATGATTAATAAATGCTGTATAAGTATTGCTAATTCTTAGTTCATGTTAACTAATGTAGTTAACTTATGAACCTTATTGTAAAGTGTTACCATATTAAGAAATGTTTTTTCAGTATCAAATCAGCATATTAGAATAATTTCTGAAGGATCATGTGACACTGAAGTCTGGAGTAAATTCAGCTTTTTTAATCAAATAAATGCAGCATAAAATACTAAAATAATTTTTTTTTACTGACCTCAAAGGTAGTGTACATTATAGCTTGGATAAGTGCAAAGGAAGGAACTGACATTATATCACAAAATCAGTGGAATGTGTTGTATTTATTACTTATTTTTTCTAGATGGCAAAGTCCAGTGGGAGGAAGAGGCACATGTGGACAGGGACAAAAGCAATGAGGTAAATTACCAAAAATCTATGAAGACGTTCACTGTTTTTATTTACACTGTGTGTAAATTGAAAGTAAATGAACTAATTATGTCTTTATTTTCAGAATTTGCTGTGTGTACGAGTGCCAGCCTATAACGATCTTTCACTGAACCACCCAGTGTCTGTCTGCCTGTACGTGTCCAATGGGAAGAGGAAGAGGAGCAGCACACACTGCTTTAAATATCTGCCCAGTGAGTGTTCCACAGATGACGGTTAGCTGTGCTTTATGTGGGAGAATCCCTCTGCACATGGTATTTATCTGTACTGTTGACGAAAAATGCAAAATATGTCTTTTGCATGTTGTGTGTAATAAATAACAGATTCTAAAGGCACTTTCAGCTCAAGCATCATATGCTGCTTTGAGCTCCAGTAAAATGTTCCAAATAGAATCACAGAACAGCAGTTTAATAAATTATTATTAGCATTCTTTAAGGATATATTAAATTTATCAAAATTGAAAGTAAAGATGTACAGGTCCTTTTCAAAAAATTAGCATATTGTGATAAAGTTCATTATTTTCTGTAATGTACTGATAAACATTA
>JAUMHE010000029.1:1911999-1925220 GCA_032359235.1 Enteromius mattozi | reverse complement strand
CGACTGCATCTCTGGAGCTCAGCCACAGTGATCTTTGGGTTCTTCTTTACCTCTCTCACCAAGGCTCTTCTCCCCCGGTCCTACCAGGGTACTTGTAAATAAAGAACTGGGGTCGGTTGCAGACTGGTCATAACTTTTTATATTCAGTTACGAAAAGGTAGACTGGTCTTATTTGTATTGGAAAAGTAAGACTGATAACCACTTGGCAACTGCTATTAAGTGGTGTATAATATTTTCTTTACTCTTTAAAAGAACTGTCTGAATTTTTTTTCTAATCAGCCAATAATTGTCTTAAACAGCCTGCATTGCACTTCATCCTTTATAACATGGGATTTTGACCAAATATATTCAGTCTTTATTTTTTGTAAAATGTTGCAGTTTTTTTTATTTATTATTGTTAGGTTAATGTGATGTAATTGAATACAAAAGCATGATTAATCTATTTTATCTACTGTAGTCATCTGTAATCTATCTTTCTTTCTCCAGTGGAGATTTTACAGAACTTGCTGGTAACATGTGAGCAGGGCCGCACTCCTTCCTCTGGTGAGGGAATGGTTCTGGTCCCACTATCTAAGAGACCCAGTCCTTATGCAAGCTTTGACAGTGATGCCCGCATGCTGCCAGGAAGTAAGAAAAACTGTTGGAATATGACACTTCTCTGATTGTTACATAAGCATTTCTATTGACTAATGGACTTGTTTTCAGATGGTGTTGGGAGTTTAATGGAAATGAGAGATGCAAGTCAGTGGGCCAACTTGGACCCTCAGCTCAGACAGCTTTGTTCTGATGAAAACCTGGAGCTGTCGGTGAGCTGACACTAAAGCATCATGCGTGTTATTTTTTGCAGTAGTGCTGGACTGTGAACCAGAATGTATGTTTTTGCTTTTGACACTATAGGCAGATGATGAGATAACTGTACAGAGCTGGTGTGCATATCTGTCAAACTTCTTTCCTAAAGCAGAGGTGAGATTTTATGTTTGATAAAATCCTTTAATATGACATCCAATACTCACAAAAGTGACTTCAATGTGTAATATTCTTATACTTTATAGGTCACTTTTATTAAACATATTTAACTTTAATTGAACATAATCTGTTTTTTATCTCCACAGCTTTATGACACTGTAACTAAATTGTCTCAGAAGCTTTACAGCCTTCAGGTAATCCAAACTTTAAATATGCAGTTTTTATGTAGTGCTTCACTCTTATTTACATTTAGTCATTTTGCAGACGCTTTTAGCCAAATTATCAGCTGTTATAGAAGTGGCGGAGGAGGACAGAGGAGAGAATTAAAGCAGAACTGTCATGACTATCAAATTATTATTTTTTTATCCGTTGCCTTTGCTTTAGCATTTTAATAAATAATTCATCTGTGTCAATTCAGATCAGCACAAATGAATCTTTGATTTCTTAATCTGTTCCCTCTTCAGTCCGTCATCCACCAGCTTGAGAGCCACATAGAGGTACAGCGTGCCACTATTGAGGAGCTGATGTCCCGACCACGGGGAAATACTCTCCTGGAAAAGGAAAAGCAACGGAACTTGGAAAAGCAGCGCGAGGAGCTGGTCAACTTCCAGCGTATCCTGAATCAGCACCGACAGGAGCAGGTGCAGTGGGAGCAGGAAAGAGAGCGACAGAAGGTGCAGGCGGAGGTCAGAGAGATGGAGCTGATGGAAAGAGAGCTGGAATGCAGCAAACAGGAGAAAAAGCTGGCGCAGGATAAACAAGAACTGGCCAGGTATAAATCAGAATACCAGAAGGATCTAGAGCGCCTCAGAGACTCCACGCGCAATGTGGAGAAGGACAGAGAAAAGCTGGAGAAGGAAAGAGAGAAGCTGGAGAAGGACAGAGAAAGGCTGGAACAGCTGGAGAAGAAGTATAAGAAGAATGAGAATGTTTTAAACACTGCAAGCTTTCCCATGGAGAATGAACAGATACAGGTATAATGGGTGACAAAATGATATAAATCACAATTAAAGTAACTGATATGTGTACATGCATAAACTTGCCTTTCTTTCTAGCTACATCCACCTTACCCCATATTAAATGTGGTTTCTCCCGGCTTCGACGAGAAGCCTCCTCTGGTACCGCCACGCAGGGAGAGCATCAGCATTCCTGTTAAACCTGAAGTGCCCATCCACCTCATTAGCACCACCAACCAATCCCACAAAGCTAGCTCCGTCCAACAGAAGATCCCCACCAAGCTGGCTGCGCATCCTAAAGGCAAGGAGAAGCACAGCAAGCCCAGGAACTCCCACCAACGCACAAAGAGCGCAGGTATGAACTGTTTTACTAACTTTTTGAGTTGTTGTTGTTTTGTGGCCAGTGATTAAAAGGTATCAGTAAGATTTATGTGATTTTAATTCAACTTCAATGTCTTTTCACATTTTTAGCTGGCATAGAGGTGTCTCAGGTACTTCCCATCAAAGTTTCAGGAAAGGAAGGAGGCAGTTTACGAGCCATGAGAGCCAACAGTCCCCGCCAGCTCCATCCAGGTGAAACTTCTGATGTGGCAATTCTGTTCAGCTTCTAGCGCCTAGTGATTAAATTCAGTCATTTACTCACCCTCATTTTAATGCAAACTTTTATGAATTCTAGGGGGTTGTAAATTAATGTTTTAATTATTTTTGGCAATTTTGATTTATCATTTCTTATTTTGCCTTTTTTGTACACTCTGTAATTTCAGATTGATTTAAATCAGTGCTGTTTTAGTCATTTAAACCATTTAGCATTCATATGTTTCTGCATTAGTTATTCCATTTATGTTGTGTTTCTGTAGATATGTTTATCCATCCAGAGAAGTTATCCAGCTCCGTTCCCTCTAATTCAGGAAACAGCATCCGGAAACACTGCCACAATCATAACACACACAGTTCCCATCCAGGACAATGTAAAACCAAAGACAACGCAACTGCAGAAGACATATTTTACTTTTAATTTAGTACATAATTGTTGCAGAGTGATTGTTATCGCTCTAATATGACCTGCACGTTCCACTGTAAGTGCATTTTTCAAAGAAAGGAATCAGTAAAATGTAGAATTTAGTCATAATTTTTAATTTTTTTTATTTGTTTTTTTTTTTTCAGATTTAAATTTAATTGGGAAAGAAAATTACATTCATTCACAAGGATAGTGAAAAAACGTTTGGGAGGATTCACTCCCAGAAGTACTTAGCTAAGATTTAGGCCTTTTTACTTTGTCTGTTTTCTAAAGGCTTTGTGATCTTAACATTGTCTTAATGATTTATCGCTCCTGTAAATAGCTGTTTTTCGTTATTTATTGTGATTTTAATTCAGGGATGTTTGAGCCCCCAAGTGTTGCACTGGAAAGTCTTTTCATTCTTCCTGGACTCTTCATAGGAGTCATGTAATCAAGAGCTACTCTCAGAAAAGTGCCGACCTAATTAATGTAGGGTAATTGGCAGTGTAAATTTCCTTTTGGAGTGTTCTATAGTTTCTACACAGATTATGGGGTCTTTTACAAAGTTTTGATTCTGTTAACTGGAAAATTCTTATATCTACAGTAAGCAGTTTTTTTGGTGTTTTAGAAAAAAAAAAAAGACTTTTTTTCTTCTGGGGACATTCTCAAGGTACCACTGCTAATGTCTTTTTTAGTTTTTGTCTAAATTTATCTGACACTATTCTATTGCATCACTATTTTTATTTTATACATTGTTTTATTTCTGAGAAAATACAGTCTTAAGAAGAAATGTGCATTGTAAATAGTGCAGAAGAAATACAGCTTTTTGGTTTTCTCGAAGAGTATTGTTGCACTTGTCATTTGCTCTGTTACATGAACAAACATAAAACCTGTGTACTCCATTTTACTTCACATTGTTTGTTATCATTCCCATAAAAACGATGGCTAGTTTGCCTAAAAGTGATCATTTACTTTTTTCCACACAGCCATTCTTCGCATTGAGGCCAAATTCCACTTGTTCTCTCACATGTTCTGTTTGCAGTAGCTCAGACAGGATAGTCTGAGAATAACAGCAAATATGTTGCATGAGCGACATGAATTACATTTTGTTTTGGGGAGAGTACAACATACTGTTGTATGGTTGTCATCAACCTCTAAGTTCAAATGGTTTTGGATCACAAAAATCTGATATTTTGTAACGACATATATTCTCTGCTTATCTCTTCTGCTGCCATCTTTTCTTTGCTTTGACAAAGTAGTTTATGTAAGTACTGATGTAGTTCCAATATAACTAAATTTTGTGAGCCTAATTTAATGGCCATAGTTTAACACGAAACTTTTCCATGTGTTGTCCGACAAACCATTTTGTGTTGACTATTTAACTTAGAAACATTACAATGCAAGTAGGTATTAATAAAATTAAAAAGAACTTCTCTGTGATGCATTAGATGAGAATTAGACCCAGTTCTTTTGAAAACGTTGGTGAATAGCGCTGTAAGAACATTAGAATAGAACACGCATGATCCATCCAATAACCATAGATTAGAAGAATCCATTCTAGTTTTCTGAAATCACTGTTCATTCAGCTTCTGTCGAAAAATTTGGAAAGCTGTGTTAACATTTAATCTGTAAGCCATACTAGTATACGATACTTGTGCTTATTTTTTAAATACTAGTATCTTTTCCATTAAGTATTAGTATTTATTCACTAGCTCCTATTCTTTAGGTACTAGTGTTTATAGTGTTTAGGTACTAGTGGCCTATAGATTGAATGTTAAAACTGCTTTCCATACTCTTGCCCTGGGCTCAAGTGTCATTTCTTTTGTTCATCTCTCTGCCACTTGAGACTACGTGGCTCATTTTGCACACAATAGTTTATACAATAAATGTTTTTTTTTAGTTTGGTCATACAGTTCAAAAACAGCCCGGAGTTAGAAATGAGTCCAGTGAACCATAAGAAAGAGAGTGAATCAAGCACTCTGTCGCTGTTACCACAATCCAGGAAATGTCATTTCCAGGTCACGACCACTATGACTCATATTTTGATAACATATAACCCACAATTATAAAACCACTTCGTTTACTTTTTAATGTGGGGGGAATATGCAAAAAACTACAATACGTTGTTTTACAATACATTTTTGCCAGTAAACATCCTAGGTATTTCTCAAGCAATCGCACATTAAAACACAATATTCCACATAACATAATGTATTATTCCTTTAATAAGTGTACGCTTCAACAACTTTTCAAAATTACACTTTTACAGCATCTGTTGATCTCTATTTGAGAGCTTCAGCATACATGACTCTGAAGAGTATGAGCATTAATAAACAGACAAAATATCTTGATTACAACTTGTCCAGGTGTCCACATGGTCACAAAACGCTGTAGCCAAGTGAAATAGGTTTCAATGAGACAACAGTGCCAAATAAACTTCTTAAATAAACCTTATGTACTGTAACTTAAAACTATTAAATCATACGGAGAAAATAATAGTGCTTTACACTGTTAAAAACAACTTTAAAAAGTACAATGAATACAAAAATCCTACTATAAAACAGAAGGACTGTCACTCAATAGTTGGGCAGGAAACAGGAAACTTAAAAACTGCACTTCTTTTAAAAATGTTTGCATTTTGTCTTTTTATTTTGAAATCCCGAACATCCCTTCCATCAAGTAAACAGCACATTCTAAATACAAAGCTTTCGATAAGCCATGAGCATATGATTCTATTTCAATGCAACTAAAGCTGAAATCACATCCCAGGTTTTTGTTAAATTAGTAACAGTACTGCTCTTATATTTACAGCGTACCGTGATATAAACGATTAACAATCATATCAACCCACAGCATTCATATCTCAAAAGTAAGGATGAAATGAGTAAATCTTTATTCTCAAAGCCTTTGGTTTATTCGGCCCTTATTAGCACCGTATTTTAAAGGATGTGATACTTCAGCACTGTTACGACAAGGACACAACCCGTCAGTAATGCATTATTAACTGGAGGCCAAATAGAAATATTTTCAGTGAGCTGTCTAGAATTTACTTGACATTTGATTTCAAATGTCTAGCTGCACTTTGTTTCATTTACAAAAAACAAGGAGGGAGAACAAAAATAGCACAGAGTTGAGATCCTTACGAAGAATATAAAAGCGATCCATTCTGTGCCCTCCTAACGCAATTAGACGTGAACTTGAAACAAGTTGGCTGAAGCACAGCAGATATGGTTTTTGTCTCCTCCTCTTTCAATTCAAAGGACTGTACAATTTCAAAAGCGAAAAACAAGTGTGCTGAGATGTTCATACTGCTCAAGTCTATTACATATATGGTCAGACATATAACTGACTTCAAAAAAATGAAAAGGAAAGTAGCATCCTTCGAGTCTTTTGTCTTTATGTAGTAGATGCATCTGTAAGATGCGGAACTTCCTCTTGTGCTGGTGGAGGAGGGTCCTCACACTGATTGGTCGTTTCGGAGTCTGCCAGCTCAGGGTTGGACTGGGGCTCATCTGTGGACGGTCCTGGGGTTTGAGTACAGTTGATTTGTTCCATGACAATGGGAGGCGGCTGAGGACGAAATAAGGACACATGATGAAAATTTTAAAATTAAATAGTTTTTTTTTTTTTAAATGCTATTAAATTCTAAATATTTTTATATATACACTACCATTCAAAAATTTGGGGTCAGTAAGATTTATTTGAATAAAAATACTTTTATTCAGGAAGGACACATACAAAAAAATAGTAAACATACAATATCACAAAGGTTTTCTGTTTTAAATCAAGGTTTATCTACTTTCTATTCATTAAAAATCTTGATGAAATTACCTCGGTTTCCACAAAATCAAAATTTTTCTTTTCTCAGCACCAAATCTTACCGACCCTGTTTGAATGGTAGAGTATATATAAATGTAGACAGCAATACAAAGCAGAAGAAAAATGTTAGAATCACTTCAGAAGTGAGGATGAGAAAATGGCTTCTGATCTATAACTATAACTGAAGAAGCAAACAATCAGAGGAGATGACACAGATCAGATTCTTTGCAAACAGGAAAGCACCATATATTAACTCAAGACCAACAAATCTCCAGGCCGATTATTAGATTAAAAGCTTGGACGCTGTTAGCTAAAGAGCAGAGAAAATGAAACATAAGCCTTCTTCTGGCACACACAGATCTCTTACCAGACCGAAAGGAAAGATCTGGTGTTTATCAACCCATTGTGATGTGAAACGCTGGATTTATCTTGTGTTTATCAGTCTGTAGCACATTTCCTAATACTGTGGTTTAGACAAAACATTTTGGGATATAAGTAGTTCAGTCAAACAGGCATTTGTCTAAAGCCTTAAAAAAATCCCTGAAAATCTCCTTTTACTACAGGAGGTAGAATTTCTGTTGAGGGTATCTTGGATCGATTATTGTAAAAGTTTCTAAACATTTTAAACAAATGCCTGTGAAATTTCAAGATGTAGATTCTTTGTTAAGAACAGTTATTCATATTACAAATGATTTATTCCTAAGGTTGACACCGAATCCCTCCTTTAAAGAGAAGGAAACACCCACAGTAAAAATGAGAGCAAAATAAGAGCGGAACAAAAACACGTGGGTGAATTTACTCAACTGTAAGTCTAGTAACTGTACATAACCCTAGAACTTTTCCGACTGCAGAAGGCACTCATATCAAACTGGTATTCACCACAAATCCACTTCCTGTCCAGAACAAAGGCAGCTCCTTGCGCCACAGTGCCACCGCAAGGCTGGTGAGGAGCGTGCAAGGCACCAGGTACAAGAGGGCAGGCTGACCCATCTGCATCAGTGCCAGGGCCACAAATGTGATGAGAAGACCAATGCCGTAGCCTAAACGAACAGATCAGATCTTTATCATGCATGCTTAGAAGATACTAAATAACTGAATAGAAGCTTAAAACATCCAACATATCTGAATTTAAAAGGTAGTTGGTGTCTTACCAATAGTGCAGGCCAGAAAGTAAATTCGAGAAGTCTGCATGAGAATGTCAAATCTGTGACAATATGCTACCAGCAGACCTGAGGAAACAAAATGTCATTCAAATTAAGAACAAGTTGACTAAAAAAACAAAACAGAAGGACAGAGAAGTCTGAATTCCAAGAAATCAGATACAGATTTTTTTTTTTCCCCCTCAAGTATGATTAAAGAACCAAGTTTGCCTAATATTTGTAATTTTCTTTCAAAGAATTATAAAGATTTTAAGAATCAAAATAACAAAAAACTAAAATTAATTAATAGTAAAAAAAAAAAAAAAAAAAAAAAAGTTATATGAATCCTGGAAATCTGTTCATTGTGCAGCTGGTAGTGACGTAGTGACGTTACCTGGTACCAAGATATCCCCGAAGCCCAGGAGAGAGAACGGCCGGTCACACAGAACCAGAGGAGAAGAATTCAACCTGGGCACTTTCAGCACCATGGGAAGCTAATTAAGACAAAGAAGCCAAATTTGAAACTAAAAAATAGCAAATATGTATTTATGCTTATTCACAAAAAACAAAACAAAACACCTTCCTACCTTCTCATGAGTTGAGGAATCAGAGGGACCAGCCGCCACCTCTACCATGATACTTTCCCCACTCTGCACAGAATAACATAAAAATATATGCCAAATAATATAAAATTCCATTTTACATGAGTCTTAGTTTAAAAAAAAAACAAAAAACTCATACCTCAGTTAAGAGTGGTGTTATGAAAACAAAAAACACGTCATACACGAACAGCACGACCAACAGCAGAGTGCAGGCCTACAACGAGAAGAAATGGATCATCTCCACATGCTAAACATGCTATGCTAGCAACCGGCAACATGCATCTGCATTTTAAAGTCACCTTGAAAGTGGGCAGCCTGATTGTTTTCAGCATGTAGAGACAGAAAGCGATGCCTAGCGCATCCTGAAGTATCCATGCCCACCTAGAGAACATGATTTTTGATTAGATACTGTAATAATGCCACAAGTTTCAAAACCTAAAGCGTTCTATTCTTACTGGTCTTCGTTGCGGAAAACTCCCCAAGTGACACTGACTCCGATACAGAAGGCCGAAAGGATCAGCATGCGCACCTGTGGCCGCTTGTGACAGTATGGCAGGTTATTCTCAGGTATCCTGTCAACACACAACAAAGTGTTTCCTTCAATACAAAGTCAAAAAGAATCTTATCTAGTCTCTCTTACGCACATCTCTAACCTGCATTTCCCAAATGGTAATCTTCGGACAAAAGGCCAAAGACAGCTGTACAAACCGACGGCAGATGCCAGGCAGAAAGTTGCGATAGTCATATACACTGTGAAAAAAAATCAAATAAAACAAGATTAAACAAAATACAGACAGTTTACTGAAAGACGGTAATAACGGATTCATTTATTTACCCAATTGATCGTAGAAGAAATACAAGAGCACCAACATAGAGCAACACATGACCACAAACACACAAATCATGATGGGCGTGACGTCAACCGTCTCCTCGTCTTGTTTCTCAGCACCGTCATCCCTCTTGTGCTTCATGTAACGTCTAAAAGCACAAAGATGTGAGTTTAGTTGGATAAACTCTGCATGTTGTCAGCTTTATCACTAATTTATCTTGTAACCTGTTCCTCAAGGGCACAATTCTTACTTTTTAATGTCCCTGCTGCCAGCCCAATATCCTCCAACAGCCACTGTGCCCACCGCCATCAGGAAGATGAGCACCATGTTGTAATCCACCACCGGTTCATTGGGCGCATACATAGCCACCTGCCTTTTCTCTCCAAATGTCTACAGACAGAATTCCTTTTTTTGTTGCTGTTGTTGTATTTACAATATGAGTTAAAGTGATTCTTAACTTACCTTACTGATGTCCAACATGTCTTTATAGCTTAGCAAGGCCACTGGGATGCCTATTTCTTCATACTGGGACTTGTTGCCTGAGGGTGGAGTCTGTAAATCATTTCAAACATGTGTGAAAATGTTTCGAGGCATGTTCATGGCTTCATTTATAGCGCTATAAAACCTTACCAGTCTGTCTTTGCTGACGATCAGAAGTCCCTTGGCACCATTGATCTGCGCCAATCTGACTTTTTCATAGAAAGTGCAATTTCCTCTCATCACCATTGGGATGCTGTTTGGGAAGCCACCCTCAGGTACATCAGAGGGGGAGCACAGCACAGAGGTGGTGAGATCATATGTCTGCAGCCGTGCCTGAGGAAAACAACAAAGGGTGAACGAGTGGCAGCTCAGTTTCAGTTACAGCAGGGTTTTGTCGGAAAGGCTGCAATTGGTTTTCAATACAACAGTAGGCGATCTGGGGATTTCTATTTGTGTGTGTATGAAATGTGAATTGCTACTAACCGCTTTACTGAGGTCCTGAGGTAGTCGAGCCCACTGAGAGTTGAAGAAGATGCAGTAATCTTTGCCTTTACTGCTCCCCCCATTGCTGAAATGTGCCATGCCATATTCACCTAAAACCTGTGAATCAGAACGGATGCAGGATAAGCTATTGGTTAACAGGTTTGTGCATAAGATTGCTATGCAAATAGAAAAAAAAAACAGGGAAATGCATATGTCTGTAGCAAACAGGTGAACTTGAACTTGCAAAACGTTTTCTAAAATGTATAAAATTCCATAGAAAAAACGTCAATTACGCATTTGTGCATGTAAATGTTTAACATTCATTTGCTACCCGTTTTCAGTTAAATATTTTTAGTTTCATCTAAACTTGCAGGACCACATCAGAAAAGGATGCTGTTTTTGTTTTCGTGCATATTACACTATTCATTAAATGAATCATTTAATCATTTAAGAAGGGTTTAATATGTGTTTGTGCCATTGTGCCATTCTATGTTCTCACCACACATTATCAGGTTAACATATGACACTAAAATAATTACGTAAGCATGAACAAAATTACATCAAATGCATTGCTACACTCCAACGTGAAAATAACACGTTACATTATTAAAATATGAACAAATGTTCACGCAGAGAATCCCGAAAAAGTCCCTAAATTGAAAAATGTATACATATGGGTCTTTTTTCCATGAAATTCATACTTCTTACTAAATACGATTATATATTAAACGAAGGGTTTTTATTTGTGTTTACATTATTCTTCCGTTACAATTACTGACATTGTGTACAGTATCACTGCTTTCACAAGTAACGTTAATAAATCAAATGAAAATAAAGGTTTATCATTAATGGTAAACCAGCAAAAACGACAGCTTGTCACTAGTTTGATCAGTGTTTTGTATTTGTTTTGCTGTAGCAGTGTCAGGTCAACAGGAGCGCTAGTACTCGGCCGCGCGGCCCCCAAACATGCACGAGCACATCCTACTGAAGTACACCGCAAGCTAATCTTACATAGCATGTAGCTGGTAATCATCGGCAAAAAAAATCAAACAAACTGGGTAACGTTACAGGCCGCTGAGGAACCCACCAAGAAGACTACGGATTCTTTTCTTATCTTATGTCTTACCTGTTCGACCAACAGCGCTGCCCAAAGGAGACTTGACAAAAACCGCATGATGCCTGATTGTTGTCGTTTGCTCCATCCGCACTGCCTTCCTCCGACTCAACTATCAGCTGTTTACGCTTATCCCGCCCACGCTCTGCAGCACGTTACCCATTGGCTAACTTCGTCCGCTTCCGAACGTACACTCTTGGACTATTGGCTCTCGCTCTAATCCATTACATTTTAGTCACGCCTCCGCTTAACATCCAAATTAGTCATTTCTTAGTGACATCATATTTTACGGCCAGTTTTGCAAAACCACTAAGCCTATGCATTTAAGTCCCTATGTTGTTTTTTTTCTCACACCGAACCTCCTGAACAGCAACCAGTCTGGTTTCAGAAGTGAACATTCAACTGTTGAAGCAACTGGTTCAGTCCACATCTTCAATACTTCTTATCTTGCTAGATCTGTCTGCTGCTTTTGATACAGTTAACCACCAGATCCTGTCAACAGTTAGCAAAGAGTATCTCAAGAACTGCACTCTAGTCACACAGGCTTAGCCTTGGCCAAGGAGACTTGGGGCAAAAATGCCACTAAATTGGACAAAAATGCCCCTGCATAAACAAATGAAATGTATTACATCTGTTACCAACAAAGTTAAAATGAATAGACAGTGTCAATTGTCGCATTAAAGTTAAATCTGCTCATGTTGCACCATATTTTATTTGACAGCATTGTGCATTTTAACCAATCACGCACAATTCTGTTGCATTTATGAATCCAGTGGCCAATCAGAGGCCTTCAGATGACACTCATCAGTTTTGTTGTGAATTCTTTTGAATTCTCAAATCAACCAAAAACACATGTATGTACAACGTAAGAGATTCATTTGACAGTGTACACAGCTTCAGTGATTATATCGATATATATTGAGTGCTTAAACTCGCAATAGACCAAAGTTAGTGATAATGTTACATTCTATATTATTTATTTTGCTGTTTAAATGAAAGGAAACGTTATATAATTATCAATTTCTATTGTTTTTATTAAATTGTTATCACGTTCAATACAAATTCAGTCCCATTTAAAATATTGTAATAGCCTATATGACACCCATGTCTGGTTCATGCCTTAAAAGATAGTTTATGATGTTAAATACATTTGGCTGTTTTTAGCCTTATACCCTGGAGTTGGTTCAACCTCTGCCTATGTCCTGTGGTTTGAGTCTGTCCTCTCAGATAAGTCCTAGGCGCAACAGCTACTGGGCTGCCTCAGGGCTCAGTTCTCTTCTCTGTCTACATGTCATTCAGAAACATGACTTTTCATATCACTGTTATGCTGATGACACTCTACTCTACCTCTCATTCCATGCTGATGATCTGGCAATAGCTTGTCTAGCAGAGATTTCTTGCTGGATGTAGGACCATCACCTCCAACTTAGCTTTGCCAAGACAGAACTGTTTGTGGTTCCAACAAACCCATCACTGTATCACAATTTCTCCATCCAGTAAGGTAAATAAACCATAACTCCATAACTCAAAACAGCCAGAAACCTTGGAGTTACGATTGATGATCAGCTGAATTTCTCAGACCACATTGCTGAAACTGCTGAAACTGCCCAGTCCTGCAGATTTGCTTTACTGGCTATCTGCTCAGATAAAATTCCAGACACAAATGTTTGCCAATACAAAACCACCGCTGGCTCTGCACCCCTTTAACTAAAATTCACCACTTCAGACTTCTTTTCAAAAGCCTCTAACACTCGCTTTCTTTTTTATTCTATCTGACAGCCATTTTTAGGTCTCTCCAGAGATGCTCGATTGGGTTTAAGTCAGGGCTCTGGCTG
>JAUMHE010000029.1:1876852-1895806 GCA_032359235.1 Enteromius mattozi | reverse complement strand
AAAAAAGTACGCACAGTAGAGATCTGAAATTTTGTATATGATCTATTGGGCATATTACCCATCACATGGATTTTTTTGAACCAAATCTGAGGAGGTCAGGTGGGGACCATTTGATGATTCCAGCTGGAATGACCCGAATACCTGACACTGGTATTAATTAAAATACCATTTATAATGTAAAAAATATCCAGTGTTATATATTCAATTACTTTTATGCAAGATATGTTTTCTTTTGGCAAGAAATGTGATCTGGACTTGACAGGTTTTATGAGATTCACCTTGATATAATGACCAGTATAATCTGGCACAGAACGGTGAAAATCCTCAGTGTGGTGTTACCCAATGTTTGTCAAAGGACTCCATTCAAAAGCTTAGAGGCAGAAAGCATTGCCATCAAGTGAAAGCAAATAAGTATTCTCAAGGAATGTTGTTCACAAGAAAATCTTGATGCTGTTCTGATGCGTGTCAATTATTATGCACCAACTATTAAGCTTGGATAAGAGGAATTATCAAAACATTTTCAATAGAGATCTCCGGAGGCATGCATCAGATATCTCAAAACAATCAGATAAGCCCCAATCAAACATCTAATACAAAGTGCCTTCGCTGTAGGACCTTTTCATTAATTTTCTACCTTGCAGCTGCGCAGAAAGAGACTCTTGATGCTGCTGGTACTTCAAAGCCGTCGCCTCAGTCTTTTTCAGCTCTTTATGCATCTCATATGAGATCATGAAGGCGCACAACGTCCCGCAGACGAAGATGAGAAGCAGGAAAGACTGAAATATTCTTCTCTGTCGTCTCGAACAAATTCCTTTCCCCATCCTTTCCTCCTCTTCTTGAGCAGACAGTAAAGACTATGTGCCATCCGATTCTTCTTCAGTAACGTAAATGTTTAGGAAAGCCACAATGATCCGTCTGTTTATTTTTTTCTCTTCGCGATGCTGTCCCTTTAATGCACGCACCAGTTGATTTCTCCTCTCAAGTTAGCCCTAATTATAGCCTACTTATCCCTTACGGAAAAAGTCAGTCCGACTAATGGCTATGAATTGGCTTTTTCAAAACTTTCATACGTGTCATTCACAAAGGACTATCATTATAGTGAGTTTGTTCTAACCAACTCCTCCCTTTTGAGTACAGTGCCACCCAGAGGCCATGCGCTGACTTACATTTACTTCATAAGAGATGAACGTAAATCAGAAATCCATCCAAAAGATGACATATTCTTATATTCCTACAGGCACACATATTTATTATATATTTTCTGAAAATGATTAGGCTACACCTTCTACCACATAAATTCCAGCACATTTCATAGACCTAATGTATTGAGTTTATTAGTGTTTTGAGGGGAAAAAACTTGCTACGACTATTAATAACCTATATTTTTATGTAGGAAGCCTGCACAACTGAACAATATCCACATTTCTTGCATAATTTGACAAAATTACAACATGAAATTACAAACAATAACTATTGTATTACTGTTTTTGTCTACTACAAATTAAAGTGCATGAAATTCTAATGAAAATCATAGATATAAATAAACCGACAGGAGGCAATCTGCTGAGACCTTGTAGTTTTGTCATTTAACTTTCATGAACATGATTGCAAATCATAAACCATAAACCAGATGTATGTAGTGTAAATATGTTCATTTTTACACAGAGGACATTTCCAACAGGACTAGTAGATTGAACCCTTCTTGCAGTGAGGATGATGTCACAGGGGTGGTCTTCATTCTACAAAACACTTTAAATTGAGCACAAATGTTGCTCTGGTCAGATCATTCATATTTCTTTGTGATATTTGAGTTGTGCAGCTGTGTAATATTTTATTCTTGTAACAGATCTTCACAATCTTCCATCTCATGGGTCAATGATACTTGACGTCCTGGAACAAGTGGAATGAAGTGGGTCAAAAGGAGAAGCCAGCTCAGGAGCAGAAGAGCTTTAAAAGCTGATCCGCCATCATGCCAGGTGTACTGCTAAAAAGACAAGGACTTTGGATACCAACTAATGCAAAAATGGTTGAAACATTTCTCTTTGGCAGGAAAGGTTCCAGATCTGCCAAAACCAATGTTTAGTCTTCTGCTGCATCTGCAGGATGTAGACTGCAATACATGGGTTGATGGCTGGAAGAAGACCATTTAAACCATTGAAAGCTGAAGAGACAGTCAGATGTGATGGATCCGTTGCCCAAGACCTCTTATGAACACTGGGATGACATACATGCTGTTCGCTCCAATAAGCTGGTAAGCAAGCCAAAGGGAACATAGAAGAATGTGAAGTTCTTGGGTGAATGGCAGGTAAAGAAGGATGCCAAAGATTTAATTTGTCACCTTGCTTTACCTTTGTCTTAATGTTTTAAAGTGACGATAAGGTAGGTAATTGTCAACACATGTAGGGTGCAAAATTCCAGCACGTATGTTTTATCATATCTCTTTACAAGGTCTTATCACAACACTTTCAACGCATCTTCCTTCAGAATAATCCTACTGTGATTTAAGTATCTGACCTATTTTGATAGATGTTCTTATAAAACATGGCAAACAATGTTAGGATCATAAAAGTTTCCAAGACAGTTTCAATGTGTTCTTCATATAACAAATTTAACTGTTAGTTTTTTAAAAAATAAATAAATAAATAAATAACTCATAAAGTCATAAAAGTGTAAAAAAAGGCACCCATAATGGCTTTTCAATGACAGCACAGACTGCCAGTCATGATTTTCTTCCTAAAGTGTGTTTTATTACAAATTCACATATACTGTAACTTTTTTTTTATGGATTTCCAAATAATTCAGAGCTCTATAAATTGAATTACTTGAACAATGTTGTTTACAATATAATATATCATACAAAAAAAGTGTCATGTTGCAAAACTATAACAATATTTTTATGATACAGTTATTTTGTAATGCAGAAATAGCAAGTGATATACAACTTTTATAGTCATTGATACTGATGTGTTAGGTCTTCATAATAAATAATATGGTTTAAATATAGCCTTTTTTTTAGGATGACAGGGCAAAGTTAGGTCATTTAACATGGGAGGGCTATTCTGACTATATGTCTCACAAACCACTGGAAAATACAGCTCAATGTAACAATCATTTCATGTACACATGTGGGTGTCATTTCAGAGTTACTGTCACTATAGTTAAAGCACACGCCCTGTTTGGGTTCATTTTATGTTATTTGTGGTCAGACTGAACCAACTGGCAATAGTCATACTAGAGCAACACCTATGCAGCAATACGCCAGACAAACATTGTAAATTACCAAACTGTAGAAGAGGGAAAATCTGTTTTGGATCATTGGTGACCAATGTAAACAGTCATGTCCTGCATGGTGATGTAAATAAATCCAGACTTACCCCACCTTAAGTCATTAAAATGTAAATTCGGAACAACAGAGAAACATTTCTTCTATTTGCAGTCCATTAATTATCCTCACTGAGCCACACTACTAGAATTTATTAGCTCTTTACTCATGTACCTAATTTATTTACATGGTAATGCAATTCTCCACTAAAAAGTAAAATAAAAAAAGAATACACAATATTAAACTTTTATTGGCTTGGTGTACAGTGTTTTAAGGTTAAAGAGATAATCATCCAGAAATGAAATTTGTGTCATCATTTACTCATCCTCATTTCATTCTAAACATGCTTGATTTTATTTCTTGTGTGGAAAACAAAAGAAGATATTTTGATGAATGTTTTAAACTCTACATTAAAATTCAATTTTGCACCACTGGAATTCATTATATGGGCAAAAATTTATCAAAATATATTTTGCGTTCCACAGGGGGAGAAAATCATACAAAAACCATAGATCATGACATAAGGGTGAGTAAATGGTGACACAAATTTTAATTTTGTGTAGATTATCTCTTTAAAGGAATAGTTCGCTCAAAAAGTAAACACCGTCAGGCCATTCAAGATGTTTTTGACAGTTCAGAAGATTTTTAGCTGAAACCGTGGTCATAAAATATAGGTTAACAGGTCCTGTCACTTTAAGAGTAAAAAAATAAAAAATTAGTTACAGAAAAAACTAAATGAGTTCTTCAAATTGTGTCTTCTGATGATGATATAGAAATAATTTCACTTCATATAACCTCAATATATCATTATGGAATTCATTTTTTGTTTTTCTTTTTTCTCTAAAAGCATGGTACACTCTCAGAAAAGAAGGTACAAAAGCACTGGGGCGGTACCTTTTTAAAAGGTACACTTTTGTACCTATTAGGTTAAAATATGTACACATTAAGTACTAATATGTACCTTTAAGGTACCAAAATAGACTCTTTAGGTACAAACATACGTACATTTTGAAAGAGAACCGCTGCAGTGACAGCTTTTGTACCTTTATTTCTGAGAGTGTACTCTTGACTTGCATTTAATTAAACCCCAGGGGTTCAATAGGTTCAATTAAAAATCTTCTTTACTCTTCTACTGAAGAAAGACAGTCCCCTGGATCTTGGATGGCCTGAGGGTGAGTAAACACAGCAAATTTTATGTTTGGGAGAACTACTCCTTTAAGCAGTGCTTTTTATTTGGAATGAAAAAGAAGGTAAATACAAAATCATTGATGATATACAATGTAATATTACTTAATGTACAAGATTGCGATGTATAGTGGTGCAGTCTCAGTTGATATATTGAGAACCACCATGTGGAATGATCTCTGAAACACCCCATCCAATCACATTCCCACGACTATCACATGATCCGTCTTGATTGGCGTACTCTTTTATCCTCTCTGCGTCCAGCACATGGTCCCACATGTTCACCCCTGTCATTTTTCCAGTGAACGCAACCAACGAGTCCAGATCTCTGTAGATACCCGTGCGGCTGCGCTCTTGCCCAAGCAGAATGAACCCATTACCGGGCAATACGTGGCCTTCGGCTACTCCAGGCACTCTGGCAACATTCTCTCCATTCACCCACAAAGTGGCCAGCCCCTGCTCTGAGCTCCAAGCTGCACAGAAGTGTCCCCATTGCCCATCTGCTACTACGCTGTGAGCTTCCACTAGATGGGTCTCACCGCCCACCGTGAGGAGCACTGAGTGTCTTGCCAAAAGAAGCTGGAGCTCTTGAGGGTTTTTCTTGGTTCCGTAAGAGAAAAGCACTGTTTTATTTAGCGACTGAGTCACTTTGGCCCACAGACAGATGGTGAATGATTGTAGGGACATGGACATGGAGGGTGTTACCTCTGCGAAGATGTGCTTGGAGCGCATTGGGAATAATAAAGCCATTTCACAGCCTTAAAAAAAAGAGTGAGCAAGATATTAAAGATTCATTATTGTGCTGAATCATTTTACAAATGCTGACAAAGTGCAGTGTTTGTAAACTATTTATTTATTATTTCTCAAGGCCTCAGCTATTCAGAGTTCAAAGTTTGGAGTCATTGTTTTTGAAAGGAGGCTCTCATGCACACCAAGACTGCATTTATTTGAAAAAAAAAAAAAAAAGATTGATCAATATTACTACATTTAAAAATTATTGTTTCTATTGCAATATATTTTAAAATATAATTTATTAATTTGAGATGAATTTACAGCATCCAATATTTCAAACTTTGGTGGATCTTAGTTATTTAGTAAAGGTTACTATTTTACCAGTGTTTTTGCTACTTTTTCAAGATTATTTGATTAATAAAACTCTCAAAAGAGCTGCATTTATTTTAAATATAAATCTTTTGTAAGATTATTAATGTCTTTACTGTCTTCTATTTATTAACTTAAAGTATATTATAATTTATTTCTCAATATTACTGTTTTTACTGTCTTTTTGATTAATGAAATTAAGCCTTGTTGTTTGTCTGCCCTGTTAGTTCCGTATGCTCAAATTGCCTTTTGCAAATTAATAAAGATTATTAAATTAAATTATTAAATTAAATTAAAAACAGTCAAATTATAGACTTAGTCTTCCATGAAACATCTACCTGAGGGCAGAAATCGGTGTGCAGTTGCTCGTTGGAAAGAAGCCAGCTGGGCATGTACTCTTTGGAGATCCGCAACGGTAGCCATTAGTGCTCTCTCCAGCTTCCCTCCATCTGCATTGCTTGCTGCTTGTTCTTTTGGATAAGTGGAGAAGGACTTCATGGCCACTTGCCCCAGACCTGCTCCCAGCAGTGAGCTGCTCTCTAGTTTGGTGAGACGGGTGGCCTGGTTCCTGCTGAACTGAATGAGCTGCTGCAGCGTCTCGTTGTTTTGGGCTTGATACGTATCTGCAGCCTCTCTGAGCTGCTCCATGGCTTGGTTCAGATTGCGGCTCATCTGTTCACTTATACATTTACAGGTGTTTTCTGAGGCCTGGACGCATGCTTTGTTGTTGTTAAGCTTATGGAGTTCCTTCCGTACAGAGTCCATCTCTGCTTTTACCATGTCTTCATTCTGCTGCGAGAGCATGTTGTGCTTCATTTGAGAGTCCTCCAGCATGATGAAAAGTTTGTCCCAGCGTAAGAGGTCTTGAGGCGGACAGGGAATTTGTGTAGTTTCTGCTGTGAACATAGAGTATGTTTTTTTATTGCTCTGTGTTGGTGCAACATAACCAGTTTTTACAAGGTAATACCATCATATAATAATAGAAAACAAAATGAACTTTTGTACATTATTGTAGTTTGTTGTCATCATTTGTCCTTCTCAGGGCAGCCGCTAAAGGTTTTGTAGTGGCCACAAGGATTACTGACTCTGCAAATGAATAACCTTTATGACGCTCCTGAGCATCTTCCAATAAATATGTTCCAGCTCTAGGCTTGACTTTGCAGGAGAGTGTCAGTGGAAAGGTATGTAAATGTCAAATGTCATGAAACCTCCCAACACTTTTATATTTTTGAAAGCTAGGGGGCATGACATTATGCTTTCATAGCCCTGTGCATTAAAAATACAAATATTTAAATAGATTTGAGTATCAACATTTTTATATACCTTGTTTTAACAGCACTATTTTGTAATTATTTTTACAATTATATGCATGTGTATTTTATGATATCTTATCAGTTAAGAAATTCAATGCAATATTTGTTCTTGTAGAATCATTTTTGTTTTTTATATTAATATGTCTTCAAGAGCATGCAAAACTGACTGATGAGACTAAATATAAAATATAAAATTATATGACCACTTAAAGCACCTAGCAGTTTTAACCTGAAATCTTACAAACAAACAAAAAAATCAACTACCCACTTATTTAATAGTTCTGTTTTTAAAATAATTTGTCATGCAGTCATGATTATTTTAAAAAGTTAAATGAAAAGCAAAATGTCACCACAGCTACATGTATAAATAAAAATGAAGAGACATCTGGAACTAAAAAATACTTACTTTGCAGGCGTTCACCATTGGAGATTTCGTTATAGTAGTAATCCTCTCCATATTCATAACCAAACACATTCCCACTCAAAAAGCAGGGCAGGCAGAGGGCCAGCACGGCCCCGGGCACATACATTCTGATGTTAATGCTGGTGTGTATGTTAGTCTGCCCCTGGATGTAATCAGATTATTTTGAAGTAAATCAGATGTTCCACGGCCACTAAAATGCCTTGTGGTTGTTCTTGTGTTGTTATACAGCCGCCGTCCCTCATGTGCCTGGAAGCCCACTGAGCGTACATGAGGCTGAGCAAGCTCTTTTAAACACAGCACTCAGAGCAGGGCTGTGACAGCGTGACTAATACTTTGTTGGAGGTGGGCAGCATATGTGATGTACTCAAATGTCACAGCCTCTACCGCTGGTTGGACAAGAAATTGTCATAGGGGTGTGGAAAGGAAAGTAGGAAAGGGGTTGGGTCTCCCCAAGGAAGAATTTTGCTTCGGGTCAAGCTGGAAGAACAGAAAGAGAGATGTGGGCAAAAGGATTTTTGATCTTATGGGAGTAGCGATAATGTCTCCAGAGGGAGCTTTCCTTTGCATGTTGTTCTGGAGTAAATCTTTCCATTTATATCTTTCTTATCTCAGCACATGAATATGTCCTGTATGAACACAAAATAGGATATTTAGAAGAATGTTTCATTCACTGAATAGCAGTGGGGTCTGTGAGATATTTTTGTGTTCCACAGAAGAAAGAAAGTCATATAGGTTTGGTATGTAAATCATGACAGAATGTTTATTTTGGGTCAGTCCATTTAATTATTAGAGGTTTCAGTCCTTTGAATATTAACAGCTCACATAAATATTAACTGTGTGTGCATTGGAGCATCAACTGAAGTTTAACTCATTTGCCATTTTAGGAAAAGAGAACTTAGGAACTGAGTTAAGAAGCAAAATACTGAATTAATTGTGTCATGGACTACGTTAATAAATTACCAGCAGATCTTTATAGAGGCACAAGATAAACAATGAGTGATTGAGTATGCCATGGCTATTGAGACCCGTAGGCCAAACTCTTCACAACACAAACAAGTTAATAAATACAATACAAAACAATGAAGCAATATCATCAGTGTTCAGCTTTATTAAAGGAAACATTTGTGACCTCACTACATTTTGAAAGAACAGAGTGAAAACCGAAAAAGTTTATGCAATATTGTGTCTTCAACACCTGAAACTTATTTTTGGTGAAAGGTCTTGTTCCAGCATAGTTTTTTTTTCCCAGCATAAATCAGTCCGGTGCAGATTTAAATGAATGCTCCACCCACTGCTTATTAGCGGGGAGAAATTTTTAGAAGCGCAGCCAAATAATTTATTGAGGTGAGGACAAACATCTGTTTAATACTCCTTGTCTGAGGCGTGTCTTCAGTTTCCAATATACCGACTGTTATGAGAGGGACAGAAATAGCATTGTTTGACTGTAGACTGATTTAATGTGTGTCTGCTTTTTGTGCTGTGCACATGTGTAAGTGTGTTTAATCAGTATCGCCTTTTACAGTCTGTTCTTAGACTGTAAAATAAGTAATGTAAGTATACTTTGTTACAGTAATATCGTTTATTTTTCCACCCAAATATCAAAATATACTGCTTTTATACATTTTATAATCCTGAAAGCTGTACAAGACTATGATATGTATCATTTCTGGAGTTTTGTTATAGTAGCTTTGTACATAAATATTTCTGTATATTTAGTATACAGTTGAAACTGTTTAGTTTAATAGTTTAATATTTATAATATTTATAATATGTATGTACATTTTTATTTGTTCATTTATTTAACTTCAGAAGTAATTATTTTGGCATTATAACTTTTTTTCTTACAATATTATAATAATAATATATATGATATAATCTTGATTGTTTGATTATAGAGAACTCTGACTCACATTTCATGTTTTTTTTCCCTCACACATTTGGCACACACAGTTATTGACACTATAATTGTTTATATTTGTTTATAGCTCTTTTGGACTGTTTGTGCTTGTAAACGGTTCTTGATATGTGCATATTTCTCCCCTGATTCAGATGAGACAGCTTTTTCATTGGAGAAAGCAATAGGCCTGTTATCAATAGAGTATTCAAATTTTTACAAAAAGCAATGGTTTGAAGTTAGGTTTACATTAGTAAAAGTAAACAATGGCTTAATGAATTTCCTCAATAATACGCAGCTTTTCACAAGACTTGACTGACTGAGGGATCTTCGTGTGGAATATTGTGATGTTTTCATCAGCTGTTTGAACTCTTATTCTGACGGCACCCATTCACTGCAGAGGAGCCATCAGTGAACGACTGATATAATACTAAATTTGTCTTAATCTGTTCTGATGCAGAAACAAGCTCATCTGCATCTAGGATTCCCTGAGATAATTAAATATTCTACTTTTTGGGTGAACAGTTCCTTTAAACTTAAAACAACTCAGTAAAAGTTTAACATTTTAAAATTATAAACTATATATATATATATATATATATATATATATAGCTATATATATATATCGCGTCCAGTGTAGGCAAAGTAAACTCAATCGCGGATTAGTGCAGACGGACGAGCTCGATACATACGCAATACCACCAATTGACTTGCACTCTTTCAGTATTCTTCTCGCGCATTCACTGTTGTACGCGGACAGTCCGTGCGGTTTTAAAAAATTGCCTCGCTGTCCGCGAGCCCTCCTGAACAAAATGACGTAATGCAGATGGCAGAAGTATACTTTGGCCTTTAAAGTGGCGCGGCATTTGCTGAAGGCAAGTTTGTTTAGGTATTCGGCCCGACTCTGTTTTCTGAAGCTTTTTTGAAAAAATCGCTTACCCTGCTTTTAAAGGAATATTTGTGTTATTTGTTTTTATTTATTTATACTGTTTTATATTTTTTGTTATTTATTGTTAATTACTTGCCTGTCAGTTTGTGGCAAAATATTTTTTAGTGTTCACATTTATTTAGTTTATTACTGCATGTAATTCATTAAAATAGTTTAATTTCAAAAAGTTGATTACAAAATGCACCTACATTTTTTGGGAATGTTTTTGTTGAATAAAATAATTTTTTTCCCAATATATTTTATCATTGAGGATTTATTTTAAAAAAGTCTAAAAATCTCTCCTCATCTCGTTTTCGTCTCGTCTCGTCTCGTGGGATAAGTGTCTCGACACACCCCTAATATGTATATATGTTTAGGTTACATTATATTATATACTTATATATTACTTATATTTTAACCATTTGAACATTGTCTAATTTTACAATAGTAAATTATAAGCGCTTTTGAGAAATAGAGAAAAACATTTGCTTTTCATGTATACATTATATAACACACACACACACACACACACACACATTATCTGTTGTACTTGACCCCCAAAAAGTAGCAAATAAAAATAGTATTGACTGGTATTTCTGCACTAATAATCCAAAAATTTAAGTAAACTATGCACATATGTATACAATTTTACTAAATATCTGCTTATTTAAATGGGCAGATCTATTTACACCAAGTAGAAAACAGTATAAAAAAAATTCCAAAAGAATTCCAAAAGAAATTCTAAGAAACATTCATTAATCTGAACATTTATGAAATCTCTCCCCCAGAGATTTATCATTACTGGCAGAGAGTTTCATTCCATTCTCCTTTTTACTATTTGTTTGTGGGGGATTTACAGACATGCTGCATACTGTGTGTCGCATAGAAACAGAAAAAAGTGATCACATGTGATTTTGTTCTGCACTTATAGTTCAGCATTCAGTTCACCAAACAGAGCACTCTCAGTCAGAACAAAATTGAGAACATGTGGAGATGGAAATATTTACACTTCTGGGCCTTCTGGGGGGTGAGGTGGGAATTAGACCCAGCGTGAACCAGGCAACACCAGATCTGGCCTGCTTCTATAAATGGGTTTGGGATTGTGAGGTATACAGAAACTGAACTTTCTGCAGGTGTCCTGTGACGCTGTTTCTCAATAAAGCAGTGCAGCTGGTTTGCAGACCAGGTCAATACCCGTGCAACAAGGCACCTGTAGTGTATACCATATACCAGAGGGGATATAATATATTTACACTTGAATAAAAAACTCACCTTTGCTTCCCTCCACTGACAAACTTTCAGGAATGACCTCAGGCCCAGAACGGTCTGAACAGCAGTTTGTATGTTGCCAGGTCTCTGCTGTATGTCACAGCCACAGGCTTTGGGAAATCATTAGCATGTTAAGAAAATATAGCTGACTTTGCTTTCTAAAAGGAGCACAGTTAATCTCTGGGATATGAGGAGCCAATCAAATTTGCTTGGGGTGATGGCGGACGGAGATGTCTAGAAAGAAAAAAATTCTCAGGTGAAAGGAACATATTCGCCATGAAGCCAGATGCAGAAACATGCTGATTTACATCACCCGGTTGTCCAATGCCGAGCTTGCTATGGGCGACAACTTTTTTTCCAATCTCGGGGGGCTACTTCAAACCTGCCTCATAAAACGCTGTATTGTTCAGTTTTAACTGTGCGGTACAGCTAATGGCATTTCCTTCCTGTGGACTTTAGGGTTTTAGATATTCAATTCATTTAAGAATGTCTTGTTCATAATGATGGTACCTCCCGGGTCTATGAAGCTCCTGCACTGTGAAATAAAGCACTTTCAGTGAAAACTTTGAAACATCAAATTTTTACCCCTAGCAAAGATGCAGTGTGTGCTTTTCTGAACCTGTGAGGTGAAACATTACTGCTCTCTAACCAGATCCCAGTAGTGCCATTCAAGGAGCCAGCAGATCTGGAGTACATTATGAATCCCCCAGTCACTGACAGAAAGGATGAATAATTACCTGATTAAAATGTCTCAGTGAGTAATTTATGCAAGAAGAAGCTGCAAGATGTTCCTCCTCTGGAACATTCGGTTTATTCAGTGCTACTCAGCTGCCAGTAATGTATTGTATGTATGAGAGAATATGACACTTTGCACTTGCATGACTGACATGCAATGTAATTTAAATGGCTGTCCAACTGAGCTCATTTTTGGTATTTTGAAGTAAAACACAACATGGTCGCAAACATATTGTGTAACAAGCATTCTGAAGCAAAGGGGTTGGGGCTCTCTCTCTCTTGAGTATACCACTGAAAAAGCAGTTTGTGTGCAAGGTGTTATTTGCATGCCTGTTTGACATGCTGGCATGCACAGGAACTTCACTGGTGCAAACCTCACAAGGAAGTCTCCCAGCATTGAAACATTTGAAAATAATGCATATGACTGTGGTGATAAAAGTCACATGACACATAATGCTGCCAACCTTTTTTTTTTTGCAATGCCAGATTGATGCATATGCATTAGAAACAGGCTATTTTAAGTAACTTTCACAGAACATACTGGAACTGCGACTGCAGCATGGATATTTTGTGTACAGTAGGTCTTGTTTACTCTGTTTTTCAGGAACTTGGGACATGCATTTCTCAAAAACAACCACAGGCAAAGGAGGGGAAACACATCGATTTAAAAAAAAAAAATGATTTACTGTTTTCTGGCAGTGGCATCAAAATGTTTTCACTTGGCCTGAGAAAACAGCATTTACACAACTTCTCTATAAAAAATGATTCCGTCCCCTCTAATTTTTTATGAAAGTGCAGTAATAAGAGATCAAATTGGATTTGGATCTTTTACAAAACGTTTATTGAAATCAGTGGTGTTTGGGGGGAAATCAAATGTGACACTAATGAATGTCTTGTGTACTTTTTATTCTTTTGGACACATCTAATAAGGATATTGGTGGAGAGATGAGAGGGGCAAGTGGGTAAATGCAATGAGGTCAAAATGAGTATCAGTGACAGCTGGCATCTCTCCTACTTCCTGCTTGGTGCACAGCAAAGACCGAAGCTATCATTTACCCTCTCAGCAAATATAGCCAAATAATTTAATCTGAACAGTGCTGATGAAGACATTAAAGAGGAAAAAGTTCATCAGTTATCTGTTCACAAACAGTATAGGCCTACCAAATTTTTTTGTATTCATATTTTTTAACCCAGCAGTATATTAAATGAAAAATTGATATGTGCAAAAGCAAATGTACTTTATTACACTATTGAAAAAAACCCCCAGCTATTATATAAGTTGAGAAATGTTCCCCACCTCCAGGGTATGTGTCGTTGATATGAAGAGGGAAGCACAAGATTTACTTAAGTACACAAATATCTTTATGTCTTGTTGACCAGGTGTCTAGGCATATCACATCCCCTCTGTAAGCTGTCTCATCAGTTTCAGTGATGAGCCCCTCACTGTGGTGTAGATCTCAAACATGATGATGTGATTACTTTGGTACTTGGCAACACAGCACATCCCTACGGAGACCTGGTGCACAGCATGAAATCTATCTCTCTATCTCTCTATCTATCCTCTTGTCTGTCTGTCTATGGTGGCAGAATGTTTTATGTCATATTCCATTTACTTTCATTTTTAAACAAATGTTTTCTAAGCTAATCTAAATGAGAATGAAAATGTCAATTATATATTACAATTACAAAATGTACTATCCTTGAAAGAACAGCACACAAACATATCGCGGTATTCTACGAGATTTCGAACCACTGACGTCACTTCCGTTGTTGTATTGCGTCAATCGCGAATTGCCATTTCCGCCTGGCAGACGAAAGGTCTACGTTTTGTTATACCGATTTACTCGATCACGATGTCTCTGGGTGTTTTATCTCCTCCTAGAAACACTCCACCAAACAACCAAGGCATACTTATCGGCGATAAAATCTATTCGGAGGTGTTTCTGGCCATCGATGACTCGACAATACCCGAGGAGAGGCTCTGTACGACCCCGTCCATGCTGGATGGCCTCGACCATGAGACTGAGGCAGATTTGCGGATTCTGGGCTGCGAACTCATCCAGTCTGCCGGGATTCTTTTGCGTCTGCCACAGGTTACCGTTTAAATATGTTGATGTGTATGTGGAACAGTCCGTTAGTTTAATTCCTATGGATCTTAAGTTCTAAGACGATGCGCTTAGCACGGCTAGCTAACCGCAACCGGCACATTCAAACCGGCGGCCTTTTGTCTTTCTCTTAGCCGATGCAAGCCGTGTAATCTATTTGGAAATGTTGTTAAAACATGTATTGCTCTACTTTTAGCTATCTAACAAGTATGTACTGCTTTCATGTAAGTCAAGTGACATAAATGTTGTTTTTGATGTAAGTTATTCTTTGGTAATTTGAATAGGTGGCGATGGCGACCGGACAAGTCCTTTTTCAACGATTCTTTTACTCGAAGTCCTTCATCAAGCACAGTTTTGAGGTAAGTCAGACATACAAAAACAAACAATTTTTTTATTTTCAAAATGATTGAACACATTATTAAAGTAATTAATTTGCTTGTCACTTTAAATCAGATTGTTGCCATGGCCTGCGTCAATCTGGCATCAAAGATAGAGGAATCGCCAAGAAGAGTGAGGGATGTGATCAACGTTTTCCATTACTTGAAACAAGGAAAGGGCAAAAGGTACGTCGATTATGGGTTTTTATTATTATTTAAATGGTTAAACATTCAGCTTGAAATCCAGGAAATTTAGTAAATGAATCCTTTAGAATTTCATATCCGTCAATTACTTGCTGTTCTTAGCTAAAGTTTTCGGATTTTTTTTTAAAATTATTATTAACATGTTAGTATAATTAGTGAAGAGAATATGATGCAAAGCAGAGGACATACACACCATAGAAATGTAGTTTTTCTATTTATATATCATGTCCAACATGTATTTATGACAGCTGTTCTTGCTTTGAACCAGGAGCACCCCTCTTGTCCTTGATCAAAATTACATCAACACCAAGAACCAAGTGATCAAAGCTGAGCGCCGTGTCCTTAAAGAGCTGGGCTTTTGTGTTCACGTCAAACATCCACACAAGGTAAATTTTCATTTCTAAACTTCTACTTCTACTATCCAGAATATATTTTGCTTCTGTGATGTATTTTTTCTGCTAGTGTCCATAATTAATTTTCAGTTTTTAACTTTTTCAGATTATAGTCATGTTCTTGCAAGTTCTTGAATGTGAGAAGAATCAGATGCTGGTTCAAACGGCATGGTAAGTTTTTGTTTTTGTATCTTATAAAAATGCCCTATAAATTATGACTTGGAATTTTTTCCCCTTATAGAGGAGACATTGCCTCAGGTTTATGGTTGGACTCATGCCGTGTTTCCACTAGTAATATTTGCTGATAAGACCTTGAACTTGTGTGAAAGAGCTTGGTACTAAGTATCAGCAGGACCTAGTGGAAACACTGCATTATAAAGCATGAATTGCATTTGTAGCTTGGTATACGTAAAGGTAAGATAGGTTCACATCATTCTGGCATCACACCTTTTTTTTTTTTAATAATAGAAATGCAGAAGTGTTCTGTAGGTCACGTGTTTGTTGTTTTCTTGCACATCATTGAGGTTAAGGCTTATGGAGAGCTCTGTTTAACTTTGTCCTTTCTCTACTCTTTGATTAAAGGGTAGCCCATGGTGGTAAGTGTCACAGAAAACACCCGAACTCCTCAGGCACAAGACCCAGGAACCCCTCCCACCTCATTGGCTGGCCTTTTCGAGACTGCCAGCCAATCCAGTGAGAGCTCTCAGCGGAGGTTCTCTGAATGGAAGGCCTTGGCTTTGCTGGGGGGTCCAGGATTTTTTTTTGTTTTGTTTTTTTTTCCACAGAGCTTGAGTGCTAGTACTTAGTTGTGCACTTTATGCTCTCTAAATCCAAACGATTTTTTTTTTTAGCAGTGAAAATGGTATGTTACTTTTTTCATATGATTCATGTTCATGTGAATTTTGTAAAGCAAGTTGTCCCTGATAATCCACCTTGAAGTGATTCTTGCCTCTCCTCACAACTTTTTGATATGGGGTTTGAAAAATTTCGATTTCACAGAAAAACTTTGGTTGTTCTTCAGTTAGTTATTTGTTCTTCAAATTTAAGATTATACTATTGCCACCATCATGGCTACGTTTAAAAAGTGAGAGAAAGGACATGAAGTTAAGAGTCTCCAGAAGCCTTATGAGAGAGAGAGCATGGCAGGTGTTGCATAGGTTTTTCTTTTATGTGTTACAGGAATTATATGAACGATGCCCTCAGAACCAATGTGTTTGTGCGGTTTGAACCCGAGACAATTGCGTGTGCCTGTATTTACCTCGCTGCTCGAGTACTGCAGGTACGTCTTTGGCTTTGTCTATCTTTATCCATTTCATCCTTTCTTTTTATTTCATTAAGTATTTTTCTATTTCTTCAGATTCCTCTTCCTTCCAAGCCGTACTGGTATCTTGTTTTCGGTGCTACTAAGGAGGACATCAAAGAAATATGTATTAGCACGATGAGGCTTTATTCTAGAGAAAAGGTAGAGTTCATTTATTTGCTTGGTACATTTCTTTGGCAATCTGTTTCTACTAATTGTTGTTACTACATGATGGTGTTAATACTCCATACATCTCTCAGCCTGACAGTGAACAGCTTGAGAAACAGGTGGAAAAGAGGAAGGTGGCCCAGGAGGAGGCAAGACTAAAAGCCAAAGGACAGAATCCTAGTGGCACGCCAGCTCTCACTGCCATTGGTGGATTTTCCCCAGCATCAAAACCCTGTAAGCTTTATTTGTTTGCTCGTTACTAAACAAGCTTTTTGCAAGTACAGTTGCCAGTTCACAGGCAGCTAAAGTGTTTTCCTTTTCCAGCTTCTCCACGAGAAATGAAGGTGGAAGAAAAATCGCCAAACTCTAAACTTGTGAAGGAGTCTGAGAACAGACAGTTGTTTCCAAAAAGCCCCTTAAATGGGTAAGTTTTAAAATACAGCACCTAAACTAATTTATTGTTTTTATTTGTGCCTGGCACTGAATTACTGTTCTCAAAAAAACTTAACTTTAGCAATGTTTTTTCACATTAAAGTTAAATTAATGTGATTTAAATTTAGTACTTCAGCTTAATACTTTAAATCACATGACTTAATTTACCTAAACTTGGATATTTAATTATAATTTTTTTGGTTAATAGCAGCAACACCGCTGTGTTGTACTGTACTGTACTGTACTATAATGCTTGCTTTGTTTTATCTTTCTTGTATAGCAGCATTAAAAAGGACGAAAGCAAAGTGTATCAGAATGGCAAGAACCACAGTCGGTCTCGCTCACGATCTTGCTCGCCATCTCGTTCTCCACACAGACAGTAAGTCACAACATACACTCTTTCATACGTGCACACCAGGTTGATGTTTAAAATAGATGTGTTTTTTCTGCTGCTGACATGTTCTTTGTTTATGTGTATCTTTAGTCGGAGGAGCCACTCAGGAACGTACAGCTCTCAGAGCAGCCACAGTCCATCGCCACGGCAACACAAAGGTCGCAGATCTTCGCCAATCATGCCGCTCAGGACGGAGCGAGACAGACAGAGTGAGTCTAATCGGCACAGCAACAAAAGGAGGCGATCACGGAGCCGATCTAGCAGCAATTCCCGCGAACGAGCTCGTGACCGTGACTACGTGAAACACAAGCACGATCGCGGTCACCACTGGGACCATCGTGAACGAGACCGTGACAGATCACATGATCACGGACGAAGCAAACACCAGAGCAGGTCACATTCTGGACACAGCAGACACAGGAGATAAGACGTGCGGCACTGCTGAATGAAACCGAGGGAACTATGATGGACAACAGGACTAAATTGTAGATTGGAAAAATGCTTACTTCAGGACAATGTTTCTTCAGAGTTAAACTTGCGAAGAAGTGGATGTTCTCTCAGTGTTTTTGTTCTTGCATCTGACCGGCTCGTACTGGGTTCAGTTCAGTTAGGCAAGGTAGTGGTGCCTTTTATGTATCTGACAATTGTGTTTTATGTTTAACTTTAAAAGTGAACAACAGACTGCTAAAAATCTGCCTATATCAGGGATCACATTTGCACAGGAAAGAGCAGACGAGATCTGTGCGTTAAATATTTTCCAAATGCACAGATGTTTTTGTGCACTGTACAAATAAAGCTTATTTTTATGACGACTTTGTATTCATCTCTCTTCACAAAAATAAAAATGATGCTATATTCAAATTATGAGATCATTTGTTTCTTTATATGGTGTATTTATTAAAGAGTTAACCCCAAGAAGAGAATTCTGTCGTTAATTTCTCATGTCGTTCCAAACCTGTAAGAACTTTGTTCATCTTAAGAACACAAATTAGGATGTTTTTGATGAAATCTGAGTCCTGTTATTCATAAATGGTGGTGGGCTGACCTGAAAAGGAAGAAACTGTTAAATAATATTTTGATGCTTTTGTCTTCCTTTCTATGGAGTTCAACTAAAAAAAAATCTTAATCTGTGTTCCATAGATGAGCGAAGGTCTTGTGTGGAATGACACGAGGGTTAGAAATTGACAGCTTTTTTGGGGGGTGAACTATCCCTGTAAGTTACTACGAACTAATGAAATAAAACAGCAGAAAACACTCCTTGGATGTTTTCACAAAGCTGATATTTTCAGTGGTTGATCGAAGCTGATTAAACAGCTTTTTATATCTTGATCACGTTAACAGGATAAATGGTAACTTAGATTAAGTGATCTGTAATGTTAATGAATATACTAGTGCTATTTTTTAATTCATG
>JAUMHE010000029.1:1852586-1876752 GCA_032359235.1 Enteromius mattozi | reverse complement strand
CTGAATGTGATCTTACAACAACATTCAAGAAAACGGTGTTCGGACAAATCTTGCATACATCAAATGTGTCATTTTACCTGAAGATTGACTTATATTTTATTTGATATAGAAGGTCAAAAATGAATAAATCATATATAATCATTAATTAATGGTACACAATAAGCTCAAAAAATACAATGAAAAAGAAAAATAGTGAATTTAGATTGCAACCGAAATGGCTTATTGTGTTCATGATACCAGTTCACATGATTGTCAATATTAATGAATGAAATATTACTGTGAAGTGCTACAGAATACATATTTATGTTTCCATGTATAAAAGTTGTACTGAAAAGTGCAAGCAATTTTCTTTTGCATTGTCAAATTTAATACGTTATTCTTTGGTGCAGTTGTGTACCAACAGCATAGTTAAATGTAAAAAAATTAAATAAATTTCAGTATCAGTGTAACAGAGGAGCTTGTTATTCTGCTTAAACTTGATCATATGTGCCTGAAACAAGTCTTGTATAAAGAAAAAACATAGAGTCTCTGAAGCTGCTGAATTTGTCATCCGACTGTTCCAGGTGTTATCCTGCGTATATGTGTGTAGGACTTCCTGAGAGTTACACTGCCATGGTGAGATACTCCACGTGGAAGCACACACTCCTCAGTCAATTTTTTTGTCTCTGGGTTCCAGCAGAGAACGGTAGCAATCACTTCGTTCTTGTCATCACGGCCACCAGTAATGAAGAGCTTGTTATTGCAGGCAGCAATGCCACAGCTGGCCCTCTCACATCCCAGATGGATTATTAGCGTCCAGGAGTCTTCCAGAGGACTGTAGGAATACAAGGCCTTCATCGCGCCACCTTTATTTTAGAGGAAATTACACATTTGATCATCAAAGCAAGGCGGTTATCTCTGGTGAGTAGTTACTTGTTTTATTTAAGCAAAAAGAAAGTAAAAAGCACGAACCAACAACAAAAATGGCGTCCTTAAAGGTCACTGCGTTTGTGCATTTGGCCTCAGTTGGCATCGGGCATTTCAAACTCCATTTGTTTGTTAAGGAATCAAAGCATTGCATGTTGTTTGTAGCTAGCTTGCCATTAGGGCCTCCACCGATCACAAAGATGTATTTATCATAGCTGGCAGCAGAGAAGGAGCTAACGCCCAGCATGAGCGGTGCTGTCTGGAAGATGGATAAAAATATTAAATTGTGATTAATGAAAATATATGATAACCATACTATAAATGCACTGAAAAGTTATGACAAGTGCTGATGTCTCATAGACATTAACCTATCCTTCATCTAGCTATCTATAAATTTGAAATCTTTTTTTTTTTAGGTTTTTGAAAAAAGCATTTATTTGATAATAAAAATAAATAAATAAAAAATAATATTGTTAAAATATTTTCTTTTAATCAATATATTTTCAAATATAATTTTTTCAACATAATTTTTAGCCGCCATTATTCCAATCTTTAGTGTAACATGATGTCTTTTATGTTACCTTTGACCTACTCGATGCATCTTTGCTGATTAAATGCATTATTTCCTTTTTTTTCTTCTTCTTTTTTCCCCTTACCTCAAACATTTAAATGGTACTGTGTCACAGTTCACACAATATTATTTAGCAGCAAAAGCAGCATTGTGTTAACATTATTAATAATAAGAAACATTGAACAAATCAGCATACTGAAAACGATTATGTGACACTAATGGCAGCTAAAAATTCAGCTTTAACATCACAGGAATAAATAAAATTTCTAAAAATGTTACAAAAATCTATTTGAGTACATATTTTCATTACACATTTTTCAGTATTTTCTGTATTTCATAGAAGTTTTTAGCAAACAAACACTAACAGCACTCACCTCTGTCCAGCAGTTGTGAAACTGATCGTAGGCTTCAACACTGTTTAATCTCTGGGTTCCATCAAAGCCACCCAAAACATACACTTTTCCCCCAACAACTGCCATCTTGTGTCTCCAGCGGCCTGTGTTGAGATACTCAATCTGGATCCATTTGTTTAGTGAGGCATTATACTTCCATACATCATGCAATGTTTCCTTGCCACCTGTTTTAAATGTAAAATGGGGAGTTTCACACACTTCTTTGATCTTGCACAACAGCTCCCTTGCGAATAAACAAACCACATAGTTACTGTCACTTCATCTCTACCTCAGCGTGTCAGTGTGATGTACTGATGCTCACCTGATATGTAGACTTCATTTCTAAAGGTGATGCATGCAAACTCCACCCACTTCTTATTTTCATTCTCAGATTCCATGTCTGTGTTCGGTAGTTTTGCGACTTCTAAGCGACTCCGACGTAATGGGTCCAGACAGGTGACCTCAGATACAAACTTCTCATCTTTTGTGCATCCTCCGATGATCATAAACACCTCAGACTGGTACTCCTGAACTCTAGGTTTGGTGCGCTCTGAGATCACCTATAAATCAGTTCACCCAAAAATAGAAAATTCTGTCATCATTTACTCACCCTCAAATTATTATTATTAATAATTAATAATTATTAAACATGTATACATTTCTTTGTTCTGTTGAACACAAAAGAAAATATTTAGATGAATGTTGGCAAACAGTTGACGGTAGCCACTGACTTCCACAGTATGGGGAAAAAAAATTCTGTCAATAGTCCACTTTAGACATTCAACTAGCAGTAAGTAACTAGTCAACTAGCAGATATTAGATTATTAGTAGACTGTCTGCTTAAGAACTTCTACCATCATATCAACATGCATATCATCCTTCCAAAATATAATAAATTTAAAGTTTACTTCAACTGCTATCTAGCTGAATAGTTTTGGTTAGTGAACTAATTTGTATACCTAGTAAATAAATATCATAGTTAAACTGCATAGTTTGTACCCCGTTAGCCTATTAATATTAATACAAATATGTTTTTTGCAGTGTTCAAAGTTATAAGGTTTCTGTATAATTTACAGCATTCGCTCACAGTTTATTTTATACGTAAGCCAAGTGGACATTATGAATTAATACACTTCCTCCAAATAGAAAGCTTGTCATGTCATTATGACACACAGTCATTAATCCCAAGCTTGCATTTCACTTCCTGTATTTGATTCAACATGACATCAAGCATTTAGTAAGGTCACCTTCATAAAACTGACCTCTTTGCCAGAGAGGTGATAAACCCGGGCCTCCTGCAGCAGTGGGAAGACCTCAGCACACTGTCGGATCAGAGGGTCTCCTTCCACCTTTTCTACAAAGTACCAAGGGTCCAACAAGGGCAGCCTCACATGTGTGAGCACACGGGGCAGCTGAGCTACTCTTTCATCCTGTCTGGTCCTCAGCCAACGCATAACCACATCAAACACCTGCTCTTCTTCTGTTACCCCCAAGTCATCATGCTGGAGCAGACTGACCAACACATCTGCAGGAAGCTCAAGGATCTCATCATGGTCTACCACTTGAGAGAAGTTTTGGACAATGTAGGAGTAGGCTTGGGTTTTCAAAGTCTCCAGCGAATGCACATCAGCTAGATGCAGGATTCCCACACAGTTTTCTGGGTGAAGGGCTTCTGCTAAGTAATTGGCACAGGCATCTACTATACGTGGGAACTGTAAACATCAATTAGATTTGAGGTCATTGTAGAGCATTAACTTATTGGTTTGCATTTAACCGTTTAGGGAATTTGTACAAAAAGAAATCAATATTTTTATGCAGCAGAAATCTCAAAAGTGAGAGCAATATAACATTTATAATATATTTGTGTCTATATTTGTCATGTATATATATATATATATATATATATATAAAAACACACACACACTCATGTATTATATTTAAGAAAAATTTAATATGTTTATATATTAAATATATTTATCTATAATATAAATTATACACATTTATTTATAAATATATACATGTAAAAATTTTCTAAATATTATACTGTTTGTGTGTGTCTTTATATATATACATAATACATATACATAACACACACACATGCACAGATTATGTACACAAAAACTATTATTTTGAATGTGATTAATTGTTGCCCAAAACTAACAATATTACAAAACATTACAATCCTGAAAAAAAGTATTATGGCTTCCACAAAAATATGGCAGCACAAATGCAGCACTGACTATAATAAACGTTTTTGGACACCAAATATGCATGTTCAAATTTCTGAATGATCATGTGACACAGAAGACTGGAGTAATGAATGCTAAAAAAATTCAGCTTTGCATCACAGAAATTAATTATTATTATTATTTTTAAAAATAGATTAGCCAAAGTAATTTTAAATTGTAATGTTTTTTAAAATATAACTTTTTACTGTATTTTGATCAAATAATTGGTGAGAAGAAAAAAAGATGTCCTCTTGAAAACTATTAATAAGAAATCTTAACTTTTAAAAGAGTAGTGTTTTTATACAGTATATATCTAATGTAAAATTTAAACTGTGCTTTAATAATCTGAAGTAGCATGATAACAGATATGGCCTTGGCAAAAATTTCATTATTATGATTATACTTGAAAGTTTATGATTGTGTATATAAGCTTCATCAACTATATTTAGCAATAATAACACATGACTCCACCCAGTTACAGTACCTTAACCCAGATGCTACTACTAAACTTGACTGTTATGGAAAATATCCCCTCTATAACTAATGGACAGTTTCACTTCCCTGTTGTATTTGGTACTTTTGAGGTAGTTTTGATGTCTTCACCTCCAACAAAAAGAAACAAAACAAAGCCATACACCACAGATATAGCACTGGGGAAGTAAAAAGTCAAACAGCTGTCAAATGTCAAGCCTTTAGAAGTTACTGGCAATAAAACATTTACGAAAGCCACATTGTTTCAATACCAGTAAACATTTACCCAACTATTATCAAAAGTATTTCTGATGTCTAAATAAATACAAATTACTTTCTTGCGTCCTTAACGTGAAGTATTATAACAAAATTGGTTATGACGAAGAATTGCACCTGTTCTGCAGCTGCATTAGAGCTAACATTAGCATCATGCTACATAAGACAGTTACTCAAAACTCACTTTTCAACCACCATCAAGTGTTTGTAACCTCCTTTTGCGATCACATGTGAAATGTGGTCATTTACTGTTTTTAAAATAGTACAAACCTGAAATAGACTGGCTGCCTCAAGCATTCTCTGAACATTGTCCTTGGTTATGATGATTTTGCTGGTGTAGGTGTATTCTAACAAGATTCCCATTGTGTCAGCATCAGTGCCTTTAATATTTACGTTTTCTTCATGTTTTTCTCTCAAGTCATTACAAAACATTGCTCTGTAAAATATATATTCATAGAAATTCAACTTGCGATATCTTAAAATCATGTATCTAAAGGAGAATCACTGCTCTTTTAAATAAATGTTACATGAAAGAAGCAAACTCATTTCTTCAGCTCTGAAATGTGTCCCCGGCTAACCTGAAATAATGACTGGCAGCAGCAAGGACCACTCGATGGCACTGGAAGCTCTGACCCTGTACGTGGAGGCTGACGTCGGTTAAGCTGTCCTCTAGCCGGAGACTGTACAGTCCATCCTGCAAATAACCAGCAAACACAGCATCTTCAAACACAACCTGCCCATCTTGTCGGTTCTCCTGCGTTGAGCTCTCCAGTATGCTCAGACCACCTGCTGAAGGTGCTGAAGATGGAGGGCACTCCGAGTTATTCTCTAAAGTGTCAGCCATGATCTGGAGTCCCAAAAAGCTACAGATTTCTACTCTGAATCAAGTTTAACAACATGTGATTTCTAGATATTGGCGAAACAGTAGAGCTGAAAGCTGAACTGTTCTTTCCTAACACTCATGCTTCCTGTTTTCATAACGAACTACAAAGAGGAAGTGCTGAGGCTTCTCAAATTTGGCTCTGCAACTTCTTAAGCATGGTGGTTCCTCTGTGCTAAGCTGTAAACTGTATGTTTTAGGGGAAATATATAGTTTCACATGCTCAGGCTATATGTCAGACATCATGGCTTCATTAAAATGAAGGAACAAATGTCTTCTTACATTGATTCTGCTAAAGAAAAAAGAAAGAATGAAAAGACATCTTTTTCCAAGCAGAGAGATTATTAAACACTACAGTCTGACCAAATAGGACTCACAGCAGTATTAACAAGAATTTCATTTAGATTTCATCAAGTACTCTAGTCGACTATATCTAGAATGATGCAAGCTCTAGAAATGTACCAGTCGATGTTACAGGTTCAACCATCTTTGCTCCAAGTCTTTTTTAATAATAATTTACAAAGTATATTTCAAGATGGTTTCATCATTAACAAAAACTTTGTATCTCGTAGGAAACAGACAGAAAGTGTATTTACTCAACTGGAATGTCTGAAAATGTTTCTCATTGAAATGTAATGTTAAAAAACGAGTTAGCTTTAACATGCAAAGAATATAGGAAATTATTTCTACGACAAACTCTGGAGATGCATTAAGAGCTGGTATTCTGTCAGATTGTTAGTTAAAATATAAAATACTGTATACATACACATAAATACAAAACATGTAAAAATGTCCTGATTTCGGTTTCCCCCCATTTCTGAATGCTAATCAAAATACATAATATACAAAACGATTTAATAAACTTTAGGTTTTGCAATAAAAAATTAAAAACACAAATGGTTCATTTAATTTCATACAGCAAAATTGTTCCATTTTGTTGAGACAGGTGAAGTCAAATAGGTAGTAGGCACAAGTGACAGGTCATTAAGAGAGGATGGGATAGTTCAAGTATTATAATACTTCTCTGAAAGGTAAAACAAAAAAGGGGAGGGGGGGTCTTTGTTAGGCCAGAGCTCAATAAAATACAAGAGAATTTTGACAGAAATGCATAAAATGTTCAGGTACACACTGACCAATCCAATGGTGTCTGAACCGTTTCCATTAAACAAATACAATGAGAGACATCAGTAGAAAACAAGAGAGGTCTACAGTCAGTGGCTCCTCTGGGTTTGTAGCCCCTTAAGGCACATTAAAGGATAGTTTGGTGTGAGGAGGCAAGACATGGTGATTGTGCAAGTTAGTCGCCCAGGTGGAGATGACTAAGGTCCTCAGAGCTGAATAGCAAAGGTCCTTCATGGGACTAGAAGGGAGACTCTGCAGGAGTGATAGAGGTTCTCACAGGAATCGATCGTGAGAAGGAATTTGGGCATTGGCACATAGTGACAAACGGCTAGCGGTTATTCTTCATTGCCTCCTTGGCAGCAAGTATAAGCGGAGTGAGGCTGGAAAGAGGCTTCGCCAGCTTCAGGAAGGGATGCTGCAAAAGACAGAAGGACATTTTACAGACAATTACCAAGCCATCAACACCTCCACACTCTATTCCAGTGGTTCCCAAACCTTTTTGCTCAGCAAAAATATTTACTTTAAGTATTGAGAATTTAAGTTAATATGAATAAAGAATGCATCCACATATTTACAATTCTATGGTGATGGTTAATAGACACAAAACTTGTAAATAAACTAAAATTATATTTTTTAGCAAGTGATTTTTAAAAATTAAATAAATGTAAATTGTTTTAATGAAATATTAGTAATTATTAATTTTAACTACAAAAATTAAGGCAACTTTACAATTAAAAAAAGTATTTTTAACTACTAATAATAAGGTTTGTGCCTTAAATTCTTCATTTTCAAATGTTCACGCTCACGCATATAACATTACAAACCTCAAGATTTTATTTTGGCAGAATACTGTTGAAATGCTGGAACGGTTTGTCCTCAAAAATACTAATAATTATGTGAATGTAAAACAAGAACACATTACAGTCCCAAATGCACTCATCTAAATAGTGATTACAGTTTTATTTTGATTAATCTTGTAGCACTCATTATCTATTTTAATTTTACATTCAATCTTATTAATTACTAGCTTTTCATCCCCTTACAAAGCCATTGCTAATTCCCTCACGAACCTGAGTTTGGAAAACCCTGACATATTCAACTGACAAAACTCCTTTGTTGAAGAATTTTTGGGATTGAGTTTTGCTCCTCACCTGCAAGAGTTCTTTTCCTCCACCTCTCTTCTCCACATCCATCTCAAGGCAGCGGTTCAGGAAGTCTCTAAAAATGGGTGACAGCTTCTCTGGGTTCTGGAGCTCTGGGGTGCCATTAGTTGCGATGAGGTACAGCGCCTAGAGACGAACATTAAGCATTAATGCCATAAATCTTTTCTTTTAAATTGAACAGATCACTTGAACCACTGTCATTAATTACAAATGAATCAGTGACAGAGTAATGAAAGTATAAGACAAGAAAGGCTCACCCTCAGAGGATTCTCGTTAAGATAAGGAGGTTCTCCCTCTACCATCTCAATGGCCATGATACCCAGAGACCATATGTCCACTTTGGGCCCATAGGCTTTACGTGTGACCACTTCAGGGGCCATCCAGTAGGGTGTTCCTACCATGGTGCTTCTCTTACTTTGCTCAGGTGTGATTTGAGCACAGAACCCAAAATCAGCTGCAAAGAGAAGAGCAAACAATTCATACAAACTGTTCCGAAATAATGAAGCCAGGACCTGACAGTGGCATCATGGACTCACTTAGTTTGACAGATCCATCCATTCCTAATAGAACATTGTCACTTTTGATGTCTCGATGAATGACCTGGTTTGCATGCAGGAACTCTAGAGCTTGTAAACACTGTGGAGGAAACAGACCACAATGTGATGGTGCAGTGATGGGAAAAATAAACAGCTCTGAGCTCACATCTGTTCCAGAAATACCTCTCTGCAGACAGCAGCGATCTGTGCCTCATCCATACAGGTTTCTGTAACCACATCCGTCAGAGAGCCTCCAGCAAGATATTCCATCACCACAAAGAGCTCATCTCCCACCAAGAAGCTGCACATACAAAAAAAACACAAAGTAGATGTTACAGTAGATGGCTGAAAACATATTATGGGACACAATGCACAAAATAATCATGTTAGTAGATATATAACTACCTGTCTAAAAAGTTGACAATGTTTGGGTTCTTCAGCTCCTTCATCACCAGGATCTCATTGATGATCAGCTCCTTCTTGGGCTGCTTCTGTAGGTTAATCTGCTTGATAGCAACCTACAGAAACACATCACTGTCAGTTAGCTCAGCCTATGTCAACTAACTATGAAAAGCCAAAATGAAACTAGGGATTGGCGTATATCGATATATCGATACTGACGTGAGGATCGAAAGTACTGATACTCAAATAAAAATATCTATACTAAGGTGTATTTACCAGTGATTCTGTTAATTTAGCAAAAAAAAAAAAAAAAAAACCTTTTGGGAACGATGGCCAGTTATTTCACAATAAACAAATTGAAATTGTAGCCTATTTTGTGTAATTAGACTACATTTATTTAAATTGAACGTTAAAAGATAATATTGATCAGTATCAACGATACTGTCCTTGAAAGGTAATGGCATCGTATCGAAAAACAAAATAAGTGGTATCGCCTATCCCTAAATGAATCTCTTCATACACAATTAAATCATGGCGGCCCATTTAATGTTAATTCACTGTAATTAAAGGTTTTCATTTTTTAGGTAATTTAATTTTTCAAAGAAGTATCTTATGCTCAGCTAGGCTTAATTTATTTTATCAAATACATTAAAAAAAGTTAATATGAAATATTCTTACAATTTAAAATTCATTTTTAATATATTTTAAAATGTGTCTAATCATTTTTTAAAAATCATTATAATTTGCTGATGTGGTGTTCAATAAACATTTCTTATTAATGTTGAAACTGCAAGAAATGTGCATTTATTTGAAATACATAATTTTTTTAAAATCATATGTCATTTTTTATTTATTGCGAGAACAGTAGTGTATTTCCATCATTAAACAGTGCCATAATACATTTAAAACATTAATATTTAAATATCAAAAATTCAGTAATCACATATTAACATTGCATAGTTTACATAGGAAAGCAGATGAGGCCGGAATATAAACGCAATCCGCATAATAGTTCAGTGTTTTCCTTGGGAAACAACATAATTAACATATATTCATATAAAATTAGATTAAGAATTATATATAGAAAATACCTCTTGGCCAGTAGCAACATCAATGGCTGTATACACCGTACCAGATGCACTGTAAAAAGAAATATTAAATTGAAGCAATCTTAGATTAATTCAGCAACTGGCTAACTGATTTTGTGATACAGACTGACATATTGAAAAATTTGCCATAAATCACTGAATATATTTACCCTTGTCCAATTTTTTCGTATCTTGTGTATTTTTTCTTGGGGTCTCCAATACTGACAATAGTTCCTGAGATCAAGCACAACAACACAGTTAGGATTCTTTCATACAGAATCACTTTCTCATGCTGAGTGCATATAATAATAGTATTGTTATAGTGAGCATCTCTAATGTTCAGTAACCATCAAAGACTTACTAAGTTTCTCCATAATCTCCTCATCTGTCATCTTGCCCTTGCTCTTCTTCTGTTTATCTGCAGCTCTGCAACCATCTGTGTCCGCAATGGCAGCAGGTGCCGGAATGGGATCAATGACAGAACGAGTGTATACCTATCCAGACAACAAAGGCACCAACAATATGGTGTTCACTCAAGAACCGGTATGAAATGAAATGAAAGTAATCTCCCTTTTTGACATGATAAATATGACAAGAAATCTAACTCACAGATATGGTATGCTGTGGACGTGGTGCTACAACAGGGGGCGGGGCTTCATCATCGTCCTCATCATCGGGATCCTTGACCGGTGATTGCTCTGAGCCTTTTTTTGCTTGTGGTGCGTCTTTATCTGAAATCAAGAAGAGGAATACTGACTTTAGTGGAAGAATACAAATACAGTTGAAGTGGTGGTATGTATATGTACTCATTTACCTGTAAAGCTGAGGTATTTCTGCCTGCTGTTGCCTGTGGAGTCGTAGAATTTGAGCACATCCAGCACAGCCTGAGGGTTTTTCTTCTGCTCAGATTTCGTGATGTTGGAGGTCTGCAGCAGCCGAGCCCACTGCTCTGGCATGCCCTGAGACACAGATAGAGATAGAGAAATGGGAACGAAAATAAGAAAGTGAGTTAGGGCCCATCTGATAATTTGATTAATTAAACTTCAGAAAATCAAATCAGTGCACAGTGACAGACAGGAGACAAATGGTCACAGAAATCAATCTAGGCAATTGAATCGGCCATTCTTTCCAGCATCTGATGGATTAGGACAGATCAGGGGCAGCATGGGTAAACTGCACCAGACCAAAGTAGGAAAGTACATCTAACTCACAGTGAACTCCCCCGTGACAGAATCGAAGCCAACGTGTATGGTGTGCTCGAAGTCAGAAGGGTTTGAAATCTCCGGACGCTCCTTATCTTTGTCTTTTTTTCTTCCTTTAACAGAAAGAGGGATTGTGGTTACATGCTTCTGGTCACTGGCAAAATGACAGATTCCAGTGGACAATTTTACAATCAATGATCCCAAGTCTGAAATGAGCCTCTGTGTCCAAAAATGTGATCAATTACTGCATACTATAGAAGGGTCACTTAAAGGAATGCGTTGAGTTCAGTACAAGTTGAGACTTATTGTCTCCATTTGTGGTATTATGTGGCAATAAAAAAAGCAGAAATCTGGGTTATAGTAAGTCATTAACAATGAAAGTAAACAGAACAACTCTAATGTTGAAAATACAAATTTAAATTTTGGATATCAAATATTCTACATTACACTTTTATTCAAGGAGAAAGAAATTTTTTTTCATAGTAAGGAAAAAATTATTTTTTGCTAGGCTCTATTTTTTTAGGGCTATTAATTCATTAAAAAAATGAATCAAATTAATGATTAAGGCAATATTTAATCAAATTAATCATTAATAATTTGTTACAAATGAAATAGCTCCTAAAATCTTAATTGGTAATTTGCATACAAAAAATATACTAATAAATAACTAAAAAGCTAAACTGAAACCAAAAAAAGCTAAACTGAAACCTCATGACATGCATATGGTTAAACCTTTTGACCAAAAAAAAAAAAAAAAAAGTGTACACAACTGATACTGTTAACAAATTACAAGTTCATCTGTTTAAAACCACACTTCCTACTTTAGAAATGTGCAGCTCTTTGTGGCTTAAAGAAAACCCAATGTTTGAGTCAACACAATTGCTGTTTTGTATCGACCCAAAATGCTGATTTGAATGCACCTCTTGTCTTACCTTTCTCTGCTGAGAAGATGGATATGATCTTGTTGCGTGGTTTGTCCCTCTTCTCCTCTGGGACAGAGGGCAGGGGTTTAGAACTGGGGTTTGTTGACATACTGTCCTTAATGCCAAAGTTGCTGCTCATTCTGACTGGGGGGGCAGGGGGTTTGTCCTCCAGCTCTCCGTTGTCAGACATGACAGGAAAACACACTCAGAAGGGTAACAGGGTTTCAGAGACCAACCTGCAGAGGGCGGCAAAGAAACAAACAACTTAGCTGACAAATAAATTGCTGCACTAAACACAATTAAGATAGAACAAATGAAGAAAATGACAGATAGCAGGCCATTTAAGCAAGAGACTTTATCAGGGCATTTCAAATACATCACTTGAAGAATACAAGCAAAATAAACAAGGTTATTTGTCCCGTAATGCGTTGTTTGAAATGCTCATAAAAACAATGTTACTATTTCAGTAATATCTCAGAGGAGCAATTTCAGAATTTTATTGTACAGACCTTTTATGAAAGCTTTCCATCCACCACACCAGCCACACCAAGAGTCTGCTAAAACTTACTAACCGCTAGCCAACAGCTGCTACTGTGCTACAAAACAACTCTTTTTTTTTGAGATACGCCAACAATGTCCGCCCCTGTGGAAAAGAAACTGATACTTTTTAAAAAATTCAATGTCTGTCTGTAACACAGAGAGCTGTCAGCTAGCTTAGCATTACAAACCTCTGAGAGCGACAGTTCCAGTAGGTCATCAAATCAACTGAAAGTGCTGAGGTTTTCAGGTCAGAATGGAAGTCTGCACAACAGGATGTCTTGCTAAGGATGGCTGTGTGACATCAGCACACTTAAACCTATTAAGCTTTGCTACCTTGCTGTCTAGTGACTAGTAACCTCACACATAATTGATTTGGTGCACTTTATAGGCAGCAACTACAAAAAGACCTCTTCTCATGTAAAATATTTAAGAAGCTTGACACATTAAGATACAAAGCACCAGGAAAAAAATATATTTATATATTTTATATATATTTATATTTATTTATTTTTTTCACGGAGGCTGTCACAATATGGGATTGCATTCTTTGTAACAGGTACATGCAATGCTAATCAGATCTTCAGCTGGGCTAGACAATGGGTTCTTTGTGAAAATTTTAGAGCATTTTTTGTTATTTTTTAAGGGCCATCATATTTTAGTGTAAAACTGCACTGGAACAATATTAAACTGTGAAAATGCTATACAAGCATATCTGAATGGAATTGCAAATGATTCTTTTTTGGATTTTTTTGGAATAGAGGTGAATTTAACAATGTGTCCTCAAATCTTTTTCTTTTCAAATTTTTACTAGTAAGGAAAAGACATTTATTCAGTAGCTTAGCAGAAAACATCATCAGGTGCATGTGGGCTAAGATGGGTACAAAGGTGTTTTCTCCAACAGTCTATCAAGTCTGGTTTGAAATCAGTGCCATCATGCGGCTGTCTGCATCCTCTCCGCCCGTGTCATCAACATGTCCAAAAAAGGTAAAATCCTGTCTCACCTTAGTGAGGTCAATTCAGCAAATCATGTGCAACTCAACCTCGATGTGACCACAATCTCTTCCTGTTTGACAGCAAGTTCAACTGTGCATTGTATTCAAACAACAAAGGCTAAATACATGATTTAATGCATCTAAACATGACTCATTTTGATGTTCAAGTGGGTAATTTCCTCAAACAGCAATAGATTACACACTTTGTAGTTTATTCAGAATCTTTTTTTCAACGATCTAGCTGAGCAAAATCAGATGATATGAAAATGACGGTGATGCAACATTAAATATTTAGCCTAGTTGAATTGTGCATTTCACTACATGATTTAACTTCTATAACAGAGACCTAAATAAATCCAGAAGAAGTGCTTTCATCATAAAAGCTTAAAAAGATCATCAAAAAGACAAGAAAGTCATGTTTTACCTGAGCTATAACAAAGATATAGCTCAGACAGAGTTGAGAAACGATCAATAAAAGACTAACTATTGCACAAGTCTTGCATGATCTTAGACTAACACTCATGAGCCAGTTCCTGTTTCCCTACAGAGAAAAATAACATGGGCAGAATAAAGATCAGAGAACTTACAGCAAGAAAATTCTCAGAAGCTAGTCTGATTAGGAAATAGAAATAAAGCTCCAATACGTATCTCATGCAATCCAACGTAAAAAAAACCCTGCACAAAACACTTGTATCTTCTTTTATCAAGTAGTCGACCTGTATAAGTTAATGCATTTAATTTTTTTTGAAGCATAATCTGTTTAAAGAGCTTTTTCCAGCACACTTCAGCTTGTAAAAAAAAATCAGTCAACACTAAAGAAATCAAGGAAAAAGAATGCAAACAAAGGCCAGTACCACCACTAACACCACCTCACCCTGAAGAACCCTGATGGAAGATCCAGTTGAGGTCCCTGGCCCAGATCTACCACACTCCTGGGACATCCAGGGTCTTCGCTATGTTGTGTCCACAGTCTCTTTCTCCCTGTGCTTCCACTGAAGATAGCCGAGATAAAGGCGTGTTGATGCAGGCATGCTTCATTCCACAGCAGGATAAAAAGCTGCGAGTGCAGTCATGCCTTTGTGCTGCGCTTTGCTATAGTGATGTACTAGCCCTCGGGCTTGATGTAAGGCCCTACACCGGAGGAGACATTAGACTGGACATACCTTTACACATCACTGACTCTCGCTCTGAGGAACCACTACCAACAATCACACTACTAGAAATTAATCAGGAATATGGGAGGTGTTTTGAGAGCTTGATTATAGAGAAAGCACTTTTAACCCTCACAAATCTATAGAAGAGGATCTGAAAATAAACTCTTGTTTAAAGCATGGTTTTATTCAGCATTGAACACCACTACATAGACTGCCAGATCACAGATTCCAGTAAAAAATAAAAATAAAAAAGATTATTTTCCTTAAGGAATGTTATTTGGGATCATCAAGTCTTAACTTGCTTTTCTGTAATGACAGTGATTTGGAGAGGTGTGGCTCTTTCCAGCACACAGTGTTTTATAGGCTCAAACAAACTTCTGCACGGTCCATTTCATCAGTTTTTTCCACTCACGCAAGTGTTCTAGGTTTCCCCTTTAGAAACCAAGCTATCATGAATCTTACAGCCTCAAGCTACTGATTCCACAACTATTTCTGTAAAGCCATGGATAATGTGATTCAGGACTCCAAGGGAAAAAATTATAACATTTGGAAATCAAATTAGCCAACTGACTTATTTTGTTGATAAATTACAGAATCGTTTAATGAAGAGTGAGCTTTGTTCAGAAATGACTGAGATCAGTTTTAAAATGTTTTAAGAATCTTTTTCATGGAGAACTGGTTTGTCTGGGAATCAGACATAAAGGCGTGTGATGAGTTAAGTGTTGCATGCAAAAAATACTGGCATGCACTCTAGGCTAAACATGTTCTTAACCATTGAGTCACATAAAAAAAAAAATAAAAAAAATAATGCACACAAAGTCAAGGTATATCATATTTTACATTTTTGTCACAAATTATTTTTTAGCATATCTGCTGAGGACTATTTACTAGCCTGTTAATCATCCATTGTTCTTAAACTTTGCTAGTAATGTGAGGATTTAAAGTGCTCCTGTTATGGGTTATTAACAGCGCATATTTTGGTTTTGGGAATCCCCAACAACAGGTTGACATGCAAGCAAGGTCAAAAAACACTTTCATTTTCTTATATTATGTATTTACTTTTACCTTACTTGCTCAACAACTCTCAAACGAACATTTAATTTAACAATTGATTTATCCAAACCTGTCCTATGTGTGACGTGTCATGAAACGGCTTGGAATTTATCTTAAAAATGACTTGTTCCAATGATTCAGAGTCAAGTCTTTCTTCTGAGAGACAATATCTTTATACATTGTGCACGAATTTGTTACACACTGCATGAAAGGTCATTTTCAATAATCCATAATAGGGACACTTGAAAACAGGGTTCCTCAAACCTGTGCCCTGCAGATTTCAGCTCCAACCCAGACTCAAATGAGCAAACCAATCAAGGTCTTCAGGATCACTAGAAAATCAAAGCCAGTTGAATTGATCAAAGTTTGAATTAAACACGAAAGCTTTAAGAAAATAAAAAGGTAACTATTGAGTAGGGCTGGGCTGTATGGCCAAAAAAAATTATCAATATCACGATAACATATCCTAAATTTCAAATCTTTATTACTTCATTTTTATATGGTAAAACATAATTATTCTGACTGTTTGAGTTTTATTAAAAGTAATTGCTGGTCTTCCATAGTAGCATATGCACCAAAGATCTTCTGACTGTATCGTTGCAGACAGTGTTTCTCCTGCTTGTCAATGCTATTTCATCTGGCTGCAAACTAGAATAAACCAAAAAGTTAATTGTGTTATCCGCTGATTCAAGTGCTTCACACTGGATCTCATAACGCTTTTTTGTGCTTGTGTGACCAAGACTCATCAACAAGTAAACGCATCTGCTCTGGTGAGCTGCTGGTGCTGTGCTGCCGTTTGAGCATCGAGCCAAGCAAAACAAATGAGCTCAAATGAGTAGCACTGTTTTGTTCCAATTTTGGTGTATAAACATTATATCAAGCTCTTGTTATCTTTTTATCAAGGAAACTTATATCGCAATAAGTGTGGTTTTCCTTTTAAGTTAAAAAATCTCAATGAAACGGACCAGAGAGAATATCTTTACTATGCATGCTTGGTAAATGAAAAAGTGAAAATGAGTAGATGTACTGTATGATCTATGCTTAACAACAACTACTGGCCTTTTCTTGCCACTGCAGTGATGAGATTTAAATTTCTAGCATATTTAACAGCAAGGGTGAGCCTGAGCCAAATTATTATTATTGTTTTACTTTCTCTTTGATTTTACTTTTGATTTATACATTATCAACACACAGTGACAGACTAATTGAAGACAAAAATTCAAGACTCAAGCATGACACTAGCAAGACCAAATGTATGGATTTGATTTCCAAGGAGAATGAAATGGTGGAACACTAACTGAAAAAAACAAATCAAATCAAATCAAAAAACTAAAATAATTCAAACCTTAAATGCAATATAAATTCCATTAGACAAAAGCATCCGCCAAATGCAAAACTGCACAGTGATATCCCAGAAAGCTCCACTTGTTAAAAATTACAGAATTTCCTCCAATAACATAACATTTTCATTTATTGAAAGCGTAAAAATCATAAGGGTTTGACTTCAGTCAAATGCTAAAAGCTGTCCTCTCAGTTTGTGTGAACGAACAGGGGAAGTGAGATGAAAATGCCAGAGAAAGCTCAGGGGAAGCAGGACCCTGGACATTCCCGTCTGCACGCCTGAGCCTCTCTGATACAAGCCACACCAGGCCTAAACTAACCAGCATATATTTGTTTTTCACAGTTACAGGCTGGCGGGCCAAAAGTAAACATAAGGTGCCAGTGACTATGCATGCAATGTGGGCCCTCCATACGACTGCAAGAACATCACTATTCACTAATCAGCATTTATTCAACATGACGCACTGATACAAGTTCCTTGGACTGATTCTATCAAATATTAAGTAAAAAAAATCTAGTTAGGCTACTTCTGATAGTGTTGATTACAATCTTCAAGCAACCACTAGAGAGACAGTGAAGGGAAAAAAAAAATTCATCAGCAGAGTGCCTCCACTTCCTATTACTCACATCCCCTTCTCTTCTGATTGGTGGGCGGATAACAGAAGCATTTCCTGATCTTCCCAGCCACAACCACTATAGGTCACACACTTGCACTTAATCTGACCAACTGGACCAAAACAAAGATATCAGAGCACGCCTCTCTTTTACAGATGTGTGGTTGTGTAGAGGAACTGTTTACAGGAAGACAGACCAAGGGCCTTTTGTATTTGCAGCTTCTATAAAAGGAAATACTGAGCAAGACTTCCTGAACTAAGCCTAGCTGTCGTCCTCCTTCCATGCTATTGAAGAATGAAGGCATGTGCTGGCCCAGCAAAGCAGCAGCAACTTTCTAACTGCCAAATTTTTGCCTTCTGTCAAAGAAATGAAAATGGTGTCATCATTTACTCACCCTCATGACTTCATTTCTTCTGTGGAACACAAAATGAGATGTTAGACAGAATGCTATGAGAACTATCAGACTCCGTCACTATTTATTTACTGCATCTTTTTCATACAATGAAAGTGAATAGGGACTTTAACTGTGATTTATGCCAAACATCTACTTTGTTTTCCATGACGAAAAAAAAAAACATAACTGTCACACGACACACCAGCAAAAACATGAAAGAAATGCCCGAAAGATGGGATTTTGATTTACAGTACTTCAACACTAACATGAAACAACAGTTGATGTAGAAAGTTCTTAAGCTTAAGATTTACTTCGCCTTGGTTTTGACTAACGTTACCATCTACCTAAGCTAATGCATAGTTTTCTGGAGAAAAACCCAGAAAACATCAAATCGAAAGGGCAAACACTCCGCATTATTAAAACATGGCTGTCAAAGTATTATAAAATTAAAAGCTCAGTTATACATCATCAATACAAATCAGCCTTTCTGAGTATCAAAGATCTGCGTACTGCTGGCCGATGAGACGTCAGGATTAGACCAGGTTTGCATTTTCAACTCACCAGAACTCCCGCAAAGCTCTTCAAAGTTTTGCCTCCGCCTTCTTCACTCTCAGTAACTGATTTTGCTGCAAGTATAAAAAGAATATTTCCCTTGATATTGTGATTTGCAACGCCGTGTCGACGTGCTTGTAAGTTTTTTGAGTTAACTTCTTGGACCTAGGATCTGTCTGCTATGGCGGAAGGGAAGCGGAACTGTCGACCCAGCCCAGTGTTTGGACTTCACTAAACGCAGCTTTCGAGGTTGGACAGTGTTTAATCTAATCTATCATCCACATTTAAAAAAAAATATATATATTATTAAACTGCGCGAAAAACGAACTACGATAAGAAGTTTTCTGCAACCTCAAACTACAACTGTTTGCAAATGGGTTCCGTCCATGAGTACTGACGGCTCTATTGCACGACGGGAAATGTAGTCTACATTCGGTTACACTGCACTGAAGTGGAGTACTCAAAAAACTACATTTCCCTACACTGATCTAACTTTGCCAAATGATTTCATTCTACGATTCGCCGGTATAAAAACCCCCCAATCATATTATGCAGACCTAAACAAATAAAATAAAAACGATTCACCGGTATGCCAACGTAAGTGTTTCAGTTCTTTGACAGCTAGGAGCCATAAACATAAAAACTTAATTTATATATAATAGATAGTAAGATGCAAGCAATTTAGTCAAGGCATAAAAGTAACAACAACAAACACTTTATTCTAAGGCAAAATGGAAAGAAAGAGATCCAAGCCCTCTGCTGGCACCAACTGGAAAATACATTTAATATTCGTCTGTTGTTACATTCATGGTCGTCTACATAGCAAAGGCACATTTACGAAATGTTAATTGATTCCACTGAATAGGCTATAATAACTGGACATTTGATCTAGGAAGCAATGTAGAAGTAGACTATTTTTTTCTCGTCTCTTGGGTGCATCGTGGGCAGTACCTGTAAATGGAGAGCAATACTGTAAAACTGCAATATTAAGTACACAGAGAAGTCAGTCAGTATGTGAAGTGTGCAGATTAAATAAATATGAAGTCAAGGAATTTGGCTCACCATTTTCCTTTTGGTTTGGTCGTTAGGCCAACACAAGCAAAGTGAAACCATTCTATTGGACACTATTGAAAGAAGAGACCTTGCATTTCATTCTCTTACACAAAAACAAACATTTCTTTGCTTATTTTATCATGTAAATGGTACTTGTTTCTAATTGACAATTGTATTTTCTTAAACAATGATTTAAAAAAATAAAAATGATTTAATAACTATTACTCACATCAGAATTGTCACATCCAATCATTTCTCCATATGATACTTGACTACACAAACAGTATGTGGGTTCATTAGGGTCCACCGGCATATCCAGGACATCTGATGGGTGCATGGCGAGCAGAGATTCACTTATGTTTGCACTAGTGTTTGAGAGACAAAACCACACAAAGAGAGTTGAATACAAAGCCTTAAAATAATATACACATGCATCAATCAAATGCGTCCTTTTAATATGACAGTTACCCATTTTTCATTTTTTTCTGCTTGGGTGAGTCTTGATCTGATCCTTTCTTGTCTCTTCCATGGGATGCCCTCTTGTCTTTTATATTCTTATCTTCTGAAACAACAAATGAATGAGTTTAGGCTCACCACAAATTACAGCAAAAGGGATACACTGGGCATTGATTGTATTGATGCATACATGAAGATAAGCTCTGAGCAATAAGACTTACTCCGAGGTTGCTTTTCATCTGAGCTATCCAGACAGCCCGAGTCCAGTTTCTCCTGCAGATCATTCTCAAAGCGTGCAAGATCAGCATCTAATCTCCGAATGTGTTTATCCACCTGGAAATGCAAGGAGACTTGTTTATGCTTGATGCAATAAACGGCACATGCAAATATAAAACTAAGGTCTCTGCATCTCACCATTTCATATATCTGCATTGCAAGCTGAACTTTGTCGTCGCTGTACTCTTTGCATTTGTTGTAGGCATTTTCAATCTTCTTTAAATGCTGGACACGATCCTCAGAAGCCAGAGTTCTTACTTTTGCAATATACTCAGAAGCCAGTTCACCTATCTCTGTCTTTTTCTCTGTAAACAACAGTTAATGTATAATTGTTCATTAGTCATCATTTTAAAAAGTGAACTAATGGCCTCTGAAGTAAAGTGCTCTTCATACCTTCGGTTCTATTATCTAAATCCTCCATTAATGAGAAGTTTCTCTGCAACTCACAGGGAAGTCCCTCGATGCCTGGAGTGAATGATTGTAATAAACAAAACTGTGCAAATTGTGTTTACACGGCAGAAAAATAAACAACATGATGCATATGCAGAGGAAGCTAACTTTACATACTAACCAAGGGTATTATAAAATATCATTTAGGCATTCAGCCATGTATAGTTCAGCATTTTATCGTAACGTAACACATGAGACTGATACATATGTAACGCTGAAACTCAACTCTGCAAGCGGAACTAATCACATTTTATTCAACTTGGCAGCAATTAAAACGTGGCAACACGTTTTTGAAGAATATTGGGTAAAAAACTTACTGTCTAAATAATGCTCTAAGTACATTCCTTTCGCCATTCTTGTTTGTGTTGGCTCTGTACTGCAGGAGTATACGGGGGTTTATTTAGCGCGCGCTGAGTTGCCCTTTCTGGATTGATATGTAGGTTTTGCGATTTTTATATATAAATGATCGTCTGAACTAATATTATGCAAACACATATGACTGTCCACGTGGTTTATATATCAGGTGATGTAGCGAAGCAGCATCTTCTTCTTTGGTTGTATGGCGGGGAGCACCAACGTTAAGGTGCATTATCGCCACCTACTGTACCAGAGCTCCACCCAAAACTTGAGATAAAGAAATAAACCCTATAATCTATTTTTCATCATTTCTCGTCTATTAGTACACTTTTGTCAAACACAAATAACATGTTCTACTGATTCCTCTATTCTACAGCATTATTTTGGATGTTTTAGCGAAGCAACGTTATCTTCATTTGTAGTGCATAACAAGATAATACAGACGATTTCGGCGAGTACCATATAGTTTTTAGCTTTCTTAATATTAACTGCAACCTTATGTCTGTTTTGATAATGTTTAAATGTGAGGGACCCAGCAAAGTGAACATACATAGGCCTACTGTATGTTTACAACAGGACTTAGCACAAGGTGGCAGTGTCGTCTAAGGTATTAAAGTGACAGGTTGAGCCTCATTATCGTGTTAAATGCAACAAATGGCTTCACTGATAAGTTAGGCTATTGATTCTCTCTGTATGAACAGTGCATGGACAATGGACATGGTGAAACGAGTGGAGTAGTTTGTTTAATGGAGTACCTACGGAGATTAAGAAAAGATACAACGGAGACCTGAAGTCATCCAGCATCAGTGCTCTGAAACCCACTGTGAACGAGTTACATTCAGTCCTCAAGCAAAAACACTTGAGATCTCGGGCTGCAACAACATAGACGTAAATAGAGACATGTCACGCCAATATTCGATTAAAAATGATACATTAGCGCTCAAATGGTTTAAGGGCTAAAATAAAATAAGTGAAATATATTGGACTACAGCTCCAGTAGCCTATAATATAATAATACAGCATAAATCCTGTGAGGAAATAAGGATAGTCTATCTAAAATGACTCCTCCCATGTTTTGTATTTAGCATTTGTACGTGATGAAAGCAATAAGAAGACCTAGACATAAGCTCTGGTGAATATCTCTTTAATTTGACATATTTAATACTGCAGTGATGACACTGTGCTACAGAATACTGATTAAGACAGCATTTATTCTAGGTATGCATTTAGACTTTCTTCTTTTTTCTTCTTATTTTTTTTTTCATGAAGTTCATTGTGTACAATGATTTATGTTTGATTGAACAGGATGCACAGCACAGGACACTGTAATACAGTCCAAACCAGTTCTGACAGCTTATGAAGATGGAACAGCCACTCTTGACTGCACTTACAAAGCAACAAGCACTCAATATCCAAGTCTTCTCTGGTACCAACAGAAGACTAACGGATCCCCACAATACATGCTGATTACAAGTTCTGGATCTAGCAGCAATGACGAAGAGTTCAAGGAGAGATTTAATGCAGCTCTTAACACATCTACACTAACAGCTCCTCTGACAATCAAGAATCTGCGTGTGTCTGACTCTGCCATGTACTACTGTGCTCTAAAGCCCACAGTGACTGAAACACACTCCAAACCAGACAAAAACCCCTGGCACTACTTTTTTTTCTGAGGGCAGTCCCTGTTTTGGTGGATATATATTTCAACATTTAAAAGTTACATTTAAACGTTTCTAATTGGCAGAAAATCACATGCAAATCATATATATTAAGTATATTAAGACAAGTAAAAGTCAAATTGCATTTAGGATTAATTCCTTTTGGAAAACTATATGCATTATCACATTGTATGATAACATCAGTATTCATAAAGTGTTACATAATGTGTTATCAAAACCATTCAAAGAGACCAAATTATTGACTATGTTGGATGTTTCTTCCCCATCAGACTCTGGATGGTGATTTCTATTATCCAAATTACTAAGAGAAACCATGACACAATGGCTTAGGAATTTGTTTCTTGTTTTTTTCCTTAATATATGTACAGCAATAAAACTCTTACATATCTTTGAGCATTTTAGTAAGTCATTAGTTGACGTGTCGCTTTTTTGTATTTAATTATTTTAATATGTTAGCAGAACAGAAACAGTCAGCCAGCCAGAAAGACCTCGGACTGAGTTGGAGGGAAAATCTGTGACAGTAAAATGCAAATACAGCAGTGCTTCAGCTCCAGATCTCTTCTGGTACATTCAGAGAGCAAATGATGTTCCTAGATACACGCTGAGAAGGGAAAAATAGAAATAAATGTTCCACAAAAATATCAGCATAGAATAAGCAATAAGCAGCACAACTGTTTTCCACACTGATAGTAATAGGAAAATTATTTAGAGCACAAAAAAAAATTACTAATAAAAAGCAGCATATAGAATGATTTCTAAAGAATAATGTAATACTGAAAACAATAAATAACCAATCTCAAATGTTTGAACAGGAGTGTATATTATGGAATCAAGCAGATGCATTTAGAGCACACAGAAAATATGCAAATGTTTATATATTACATGTATACCACAGATAAAATTGACACACAATAGACACAAAACTCATTACAGACACAAGAACATTAACTGGCAACATGTAACTGGCTCTTGTTTTTGTAACCCAGGTGTAAATGATCTGGCTCAGAGAGGAGGGACTCTGTTTACAGATCTGACATGATCTAATGTGCTTAACAGAGACTGTGGTAGAAAGGATTCAGTCTGACTCTTCTCAG
>JAUMHE010000029.1:1775430-1794627 GCA_032359235.1 Enteromius mattozi | reverse complement strand
ATTTTAAAATTATATATCTTAATTTCAGGTGAACTATCTCTTTAAAAGCACACAAACATGTGCACACAAGTGTATGCGTGAGCGCAGTGACAGATGTCTGCTGAGAGTTCAGTAGTAATTCATCTCAATCAAACTGTCACATGCAGTTCCTCTGTCTTGGCCACACTGAAACAGCCACACTATCACATGCCCCACAACACTCGCACACACTTTCCTGGCATTACTTTATGAGCAAGAGCTCCTCACAAACAGATGCACTCAATTCACAAGGAGCAGCAAGAGAAATCAGCGTGATTAGAATCGCGTCTCCTCCTCATCTATAGTCTAACCGCAGCAGCTGTGGCCATTAGAGTACACAAAGAGAGCAGATACGCCAGCAACAAACAGCCAGAGCCCACAGTGTCCATCCTGTTACAGCAAACACAAACAAAAAGGGTGGAAATGCAACTTCTGGTTTTGTCACCACAGGTAACCAGCCCTGAGGCTTGTGACACACCGTTTGTGTAGTAATAAAGCAAAAGTGACTTTCCCTAATGCTATTAACAGCCCTGTTGATCCATTAATCCTCTATCTACAGTAAGATTCACAGCGCTTACACACCCGACCGCAACACTATGAAGAAGCAAATTACAGGAAAATCTGACAAACAGCCATTGTCCATGTGATACAACATCAACTGTTTGGACAGTTTTGGACAAAGGAGGACAATAAAACCTAAAGAAACCCATTTATCTTAAAGGACGACAAAATAACTTAATTTAAACTTATCTTAAAAATAAAAAAAAAAAACAAGCAGAAAGTGTACCATGGGCAGTACATCAGAATGCTCACAGGTTGAAATTGATCATTTAATCAAATAAAATACTTATTTTGTTGGGAACAAATATAAACTTTTAAAACTTTATTAATGAACTAAATTTTTTTGGGTGTCTAACAAAAAATAAAAATAAATAAATAAATAAAAACAAAAACACCAAAACAAAGCGAAAACCAAACCAAATCAAAGCAAAACAAAAACTAAACCAATCAAAACAAAACAACCAAAGTAAAGCAAAAACCAAATAAAAATAAAAAAATCACCAAAACAAACAAACAAACAAAAAACAAAGCAAATCAAAACATAAAACAAACCAAACAATTTCATTGCAACAGAATTCAATCAATAAAGAAAGAATTTTGTTGCGTCCGTTTATTAAAATATATTCAAATTCATCAGAAAACACAGGAACTTTTTAATGGTGACTAAAAAAAAGAATGTTTTCCCATCGGCACACAGGAACTGTCTAACAGCAGCTCACAAAATAAAATAAAAATATATAAAAAAGATTTCTTTGTGTTAGAACACATGGGAACTTTTGAACGTCAGTCAATAGAGAAAGATTTTTCAAAATGGTAGTTTTGGGAAGAATTGGCCTCTGCTAACCAGCCAAAGTTTTTGTAATACAGTGCATTTCACTAGGGGGCAGTAAAAAAAAAAAAAAAAGTGCTGTCAAAAGGTTTTTCAGAACATGCCAAACATAAATTAAGTAAAATGAATCCAAACTTTTGACTGGTAGCGTAAGTGCAGTTTAAATCGCAGCTTTAGCGCAGTAGCTTCATTAGGGACGAACTGCCACAATAGTTCTGCCAGAGAGCTGTCAGACTGCCTGAAAGGTCTAAATTTCTTTTAAAACAGATCTCATGTTATGCCAGCTCCCAGCACTGCATATTTTCCAAGGAGCTGCTCTCTATAAGACACAAGCATGAATTTAAGCAGAATTTTTTGCCTTGTTATATAAGCACTCAGCACCTTTTTTTGGAATAGCTGTTTATAATTAAAAAAAGAGTGGAAAAAATAAAGCTATTGCTTTACCTATAAAAATTCATTGAAATATATCTATTCAATCAGTGTAAAATGAAACAAAGATGGCTTTGAATTTATCTGAAAGAAAACTGCACATCTGTCTCTAAAAATTCTGAGGAGAGACACAAAAAAAGAAATTCAGAGGGAACTTTGACTGAACCTCGCTGAATACATTTATAAGAAACAAACAAGCGTAAGTTGTACCTGTCAGTTTCTGTTGGTCGTAGCGATGGGAGTCTAAAGCTTGTGTTGCGATCCAGCTTTGTTTGACTCTTCGTTCTTTTGATGGATCCTTTCAGTCGTTTACTTAAAAAACCCTGTGAAGCAGAAGCACAGAGAAAGTCAGATGAGTTCCTATGAGAAACTCATGTTTTCAGTTGATGAATGACAGCTGAGTGTGAGGCTGTGCCCGGCATGACTCAACTTCGCTCATGAGTAAGCGTCTGCATATACAACTTTAAAGTCATGATCAATTATACATGGACACCACTCGATGAAAGACCTGAGAATGTATGACAGAGACAACGGCACCATCACGACAAAGCAGACGGCAACTTCGCAAAGACTTTGTTGACCTTTCAAAAGCAGGTTTGAACATTAGAGGACAGGCAGCTGAAGTAAAATCCAACAGACCGTTTCAGCAGACATATCAGTCTATCTTGGCGGTGAAAATGCACTCGCACAGATTAACATGGGACGGCCAAGGCTGGCTGAACAGTTTACTGTCTGCTTGTAGCACAGTCAGTGCTTGCTCAGTGTCTTAAAGGAAAACCAAATATTAATAAGTAACCAAGTCAGAGAGTTCAAACTGCCACCTGCAGATATAAAAGTGAGTAATATTTGGTACTGGGTCAGAATGAGCTGTTCTTATGAGGTGTGTTAGTTTCAGCAACACAGGAAGGAAGTAAAAAAACAAACAAAAAAACACTAAGCATGAGCATATCCATTCATGTCCTATGAGAGCGTGTTAACTCATTTCGGTTAGTAGGAGCAACACAGTAAATAAATAGGTTTTGTTATGCCTATGAAATCTGATTGATTGAGACTGTATGATAAACAACCTAAATAAATAATTGCTATAATTATTAGGAACAACAATAACAATATTTTGTTCTAATTGTGAAATCTGACTGAATAAGTCTGAGAGAGGCAACCCAAATGAATGAACGAACAAACACAAATAAAAGGGAAATTTACTATATTTAATTAATATATTATTATTATTAAGCCCTGTTCACACCAAGAACGATAACTATAAAAACATAACGATATTAGAGCCCACACCAGCGAACAATATCATCTGTTTATTCCAAGCGCTTGTGCGTCTGCCGCTTTAAATTCTCGAGCTCGTTATAGCAGGATGGATTCTGATTGGTTGTCAATGTTTGTATCGTTCATCAGCAGGAAAAAAAAATCATTCTGGAAATGATTTGAACGATATTGTTTATATTGTTTATACTGTGCATTTATCCTTATATTTGTGGTGTGGACTCTGCTATTTTTTAATATTGAGAATGATTTTTAGAACTATATCTTTTATATTCTATATTCTATATTAGAGCTAGAAATGTTCTCTATTAGTCAGAAAATATGACCAGACAAACTGCTGTCTAACATGTTTTACAATGAACTTATTATTCTGAGACAAAAAGAGCAGGAAGAGAAAACCAAGAAGAAAAAAACATGCAGTAAATCATAGAGGTTAGCTGAGCAGCTATACATTAAAATCATGTGGGACAATGACAATGTCCAAAAAAAAAAAAAAAAATAGGGCAGGGGAAGTGAGATTTGTCTTGTTCAGATGAGTGCCAGACTGTAAGTAGGAAAGTGTTTGGCTAGTTAAAGGCCATTAACAGAAAAGAAGCGAGATTGTATGTGATAAATTAGTCATTCCTCATCAGAAGAAAGATGAGAGAAAGCTTTATGTTTGAAAAGTGAAATAAAGAAGGTGGAGATAAAAGAGAAGAAGAGAGAGAGCGCGATGAAGCACTAATGTGGAGGGTATAGCTGTATAGAATCTGAGAAAGAGCATCATTTGGAAATTATCCAGCAAAGATCAAAATGTCTTTTAAACTGTATGTGGACACATAAACACCACAACAGTTTAACAGCATTCATCAAAAACACTGGTATTAATTCAAAGTTAGTCCTTACTAACAGTTTCCACTCCTCTGGGAATCATGTGACGACTACTGATATACTTTAAAATTCATGCTGTCCTACAGACTGACAGGCTTCAATGCAGTCTTCACATAATTCATATATCAATTATATGCTGCCTCAACAGAGCCCATTAATCCCAATGCACCTGTCAATCAATGCTTCCATATTCTTAATAGAAAACGACTTGAGCTGTAATGAGACTTCATATTAAAAAACACATCCAACATCCAAGTCTTTTATCCGAGTGCACCAAATCAGTTCATTTGTCTAGGAATTTTGCGACAGAGAGACAAATATGTACGATTAATCACTTATAAAATGACACAGAAATGCTGGAGATATAAATATCTGCCTTGTCCCACTTCCTGCCTGGTTAAAAATATCATCAAACAATTTCTAATGCTTCTAAGAGGCACAGACTGTTTCCAGAATGTGCCTTTGTTACAATATAGCTATAAGAGAGCGCGTCTGCTTATTGTTCATACAATGCAACGCTGAAAATACTGCATAAAAAAATCTAAATGAATGCGAAAACTCAAAAGGTATGAGCATACCTCGAGCAGGCATGGAATATGGAAGACCATTAGTAGCTGGAGATAAACGGAGGACGACAACGCTTCACTAATCAGGGGCTCGAGAGGGTAATTAAAGTGGGGCATTTATCCCAAGCAGGAATTCTGCTCCATTTCTACATCAGTGTAGTGTGACATGTAGCCAGCCTCTTCCAAAAGACGATGATAGTGGGGAATAAGTAACAGCAGTGACACTTATATGAAAAAATACAAATATTAAAGGGGTCATATGATGTCATTTAAAGTGTTCCTTTCTCTTTGGAGTGTAACAAGCTGTTAGCGCTTAGATAATATCCCTAAAGTTGCAAAGACTAAAGACTCAAAACCAAAGAAATATTCTTTATAAAAGTTATGACTTGTTCAAGTGTGGTCAAGTTGTATTTACAACACTGTTTCAGAACAGTTCAACACAAATATTAGAGTGTGTTCAGCACATTTACGGAGGACTGACTCCTAAAACCTGCAGAGCAGTCTATGCTGGCTGTGCACAATGAAGCGTTAAGCACGAGTGATTTACATGTTAAGTCAATGCAAAGACGCGATTAGACATCCTGCGGCGCGATTCGTGTGAATTAAGCGGCGCGAACGATGCGATTCACGCGTTTGACGCGTGTAAAAACGCGTGATTCGCGCAAATCGCTCAAGTTGAAAAATCTGAACTTTGGCGAAAATTCTCGCCATGTTAACCAATCAGGAGCTTGCTCTAGTAGTGACGTGATTACTACTTAGCAAGCTGAGGCAGAATTCCGAAACTATGGAGGACAAAATCATCGTCGCTGTACGATACATCTTCGTATTTTCATAGAAACAGAAATAAAAAGGAACTAAATAATATTCATTAAACCAAAGTCTGCTTATGAGATATACCCAAAACTAATTTTACCTCCTGTTTAACCACTACAATGAATTTCACGTGCGAATGTAGCGAGTAAACTCAAAATGTTCAAGCGTCCAACTACGCGTGAATTATTCATGCAAGTCGCGTCTGGTGTGAACATACCATAACTCTCCAAGGACAGTCTGGCACTTCTGACTCACAACCTTTAAGTAAGTTACGTTTTCCCATTAAAAGAACCTGCTACTTACTATTCAAACGCGAGTCTATATCTACATTCTGTCTCACTGTTGTTTATATATGCAAGTAAAGGATTGCATGTTATTCTAAATATCTTTCTCCTTTCACAGAATGACATGAGGGTGAGAAAATGATGAGAGAATTTTATTTTATTTTTTTGTTAAATATTCCTTTAAAATGATTTTTTTTAAATGACAGCTAATGTTGAAAACATGTTCAAGCTAGATTTTAGGTTCCAATTGTTTTCTTCAAAGTTTTGTTATTCATCAATCAAAAATTTACAAGCTATATTGGTTTGGAACAACACAAGTGTGAGTACATGATGGCAACTTTTATTTTTGGGTAAATCATCCCTTTATATTTTTGACTGCAGCCCGGCCGTCTCGACAATAGCATAGTTGTTCCAGTCACTTTTTCCAGAATTTAGCAGTGCAACATTACAAAACTTAACATAATTTTTAATAAAACACTGCTCAGCTCATTAATTTGAATTAACTGAAAAATTATACTAATACATTAAATAAAAAATACTGGACGAAGACTACACTGGTTAGTAAGCAAAACGGCAAAGTAAGCTCTAACAGCTCGCAAAAAGACATTCAGGGGCCTAAAAATGAAATAAAAACTGAAGGACAAAGAGTGCTGGCAATGCAGACTGTTAGAAGGCCAGAGAGATGTGATGATGAATTGTTATAATGCTGGTATGAGTGCTTTGCTGAATTAACTCACAGGCACTTTGAAGGGTGAGGAGTTGGGGCCATCCATGGAAATGTTCTTCTCTGAGCTGCCCAGCCCCGATATGCTCCTCCGCCTGGGAGAGCGCTCCGCAGACGCTTCCGCTGTGAGAGAAGAGAGAAAAACAGGGATCAGATCAGAGAAAGTCTTCAGAGACACTGGGAGGATGTCTTTAAATGTTTTAATAGGCACACTAATGATCAGAAACTACAGATATTTAAAACATTGAGTTGGAAAGCTGTAACACAGGGGTAGTCGACTATGGAAAACTTCCAGGAAGAAGTTTGGTGTTATTGATGAATTACTGATACTGCAGACACGGGAATCTTTCTAAGTGGAATCGACATTTGTGCCAACCATTATTACTACTACTGTGGCTGCACTAATTTAGAAATGATGGCTGACACATAATCAATAATTATTTCATTATGTTATAGCTTAGATGTATATTATGAATACTTAAAGGCCAATCAGAACGCAACAGTGCAGTGGTGCATGTTAAACTGCATGGCAATTTAGTATTACATATGTTTGGATATTACACTTCGTCTGAATTTATTATAGTTTCTATATATGTATTATGTAATAATTTATATGCAGGTTTGGGTTCAGTAACATTTTGGAAAAAAAATTCTGATTGAAAATGCTTTTTTCAGATATTTCAAACAAACCTATTTGATCACACTTCTATTCGGTTTACACAAACATATGAAGCAGATCCTCCAAAGGATCATGTGACACCTAAAACTGGAGCAATGGCTTCTGAAAATTTGGTTTTGCCATCACAGGAATAAATTACTTTTTAAAATATTAAAATATAAAACAGTTAATTTAAACTGTAATATGTAGCCTTAGTGAACACAAGAGATCCAATACAAAATCTCACAGAACACAAACTTTTTTTAATAAAAAAATATTAAGATTAAGGATGCAGAAGAACTTCATTTTATGAGCATCACTAACAATGATGTTTCAAAGACAGGTGTGTCTTCCTTTGCTTCCACATTTCAAAACTGCCCCTGCACCCACTGATCCTGCTGACCAGTCTTAAATGTCATCTGGGGTCTACTAAAGTCACCTGCCTTCTGTAAATCTATCTCTGCCTTAATGAAGCCCAGCAGGTCGCTAACAGAGAGCTTGCTAAAGTGCCAGACAGAAAGGTTTAAAAGAGTGAATTAACCCAAAGCTTTCAGTAAGTCCTCTTAATAAAGCACTCATCCATCCACTCATGAACACTCACTCTACCTGCCACTACCAGACTTCCAGATGGATGCCCTGTGGCTCTCATATAAAGCCACTCTCAAAAGCTAGGTGGAATATTACTCATTATCCTTTCATAGCCAAGTTTATTTTTAATTTCCTCAGACCGATTTATTCTACATTTGCAGGGAGCCCCACAGCCGATGTGTGTCAAGGATGGAGCAGGACGTAACCTACATCCGCACAACATCCCAGAGATCCACCCCTTGGGCTGTCCTCCTCACTGAAGTGTGGATCACCCCATAATGAGTTAATTCACCCAGAGAAATAAAAACCCAGTCCATCACCGAGCACGAACTGCTGCAGAACACCCGCCTCTCAGCGTCTGCACTGAATCAAGAAACACTGTTGAAACTGACCCAGAGGTCTTTGGCCAAGACGTTGCTTCTGGTTTCAGCTTGCAAGCCTCAGTGGATCCATACAATAGAGATTGTGCCTGGTCCGTTGGAAAGCTGCCCACCGCTGCTCAAGATCAAACCCTCGGCTCACAATAAAAAGCTTAAAGACGTACTTCACCCAAAAATTCCAAACTTGCCTGACTTGCTTTCATGCATGATACTGTTTTTATCCAAACAATGAAAGACAATGGGGTCCAAAACAGCACTGGACTCCTCATTCTACAGGGAATATTTCTCAATATATCTGTTTTACAAATGAAAGAAATTTGTAAATGTTTGAAACAAAATGAGGATGAAGAAATGCTGCAGAAATGATATTTTTAGGTGAACTATTTATTTAATACCTCATATACAAACACACAAAAAAATGTCTCATTACATGAACGGGACGTTGTAATGTCTCTTAAACTTTGCATCAGTCACGCTCTCATTTGGCCGCTCTCCAGAGGACCATTGATTAACGGCTAAATTTAGTAGTTCAACCTGTTTTGTAGCTCAGTCAAGTTCTGTGCAGTCCACCTAACTTTCTAAGACCTCACGATGCGCAAGATACATCCTTTTTCTTAAATATGGTCTAAAAATTATAGTTAAGATTCTTAAATGGTTTCATGAAGAACCTTTCACATCCCTGGAACTAAATGTTAGGCTCTTAACATTATTAAAATAGTCTTCAAACAAAGAAACAAATGATTCTTTTGAAAACTCTTTACATAAAGGCTCTTTGGGGAACAGAAATGGTTCTTCTACTGCAACGCTATCAAAATAGGATTTGCAGTACATTCATGCTTTACAAGAACAGCAACTTCACGTTTTCTCCTCCACAGCCACAGCTGGGCTCTGTAGACTGCCTGTTGTATCATCAAGCTCCTCGGATCAAACTCTTCACTCACACTCTCTGTGAAGTTGCTGCTTGTGTGAGGGCTCTGCAGTGCTGAATTTAAATCGCAGCGATCCCTATGACTAAGCACAGCATTACTTATATTACAATCCTGATGCTAGCAACACAAGATCATGGGTTCGATTACAGCTTGAACACACTTTACATCACTTATTATAAAAACTAAAAGCATAAATGTGAGTAAACGTAAATCAGGAGCAGCAAAACACCCCCTCGTTTCACCTCTGAACATGCATGGACAACTTATCAAACAGGAAACAACCTGTAACAGCATATTCAACTCGACTTCAATCATTATAGATTTTTTAATGACCTTCCAAGTCTGATAGCAAGACGATAACTTAATTTATTAAAGTCAATCTAATAAAATGCAGCTGAGAACGAGGAAACAAGAGAGGGAGAGTGAAAGATACCTCTATCACAGCTGTTGCCCATCACCTGCTGAATAAATGGAGCTGGTCACCATTGGATTGGCTAAAGAGTGACCATCGCCCTCGTCCAATGAGCTTGAGCGCTTTCCCTTTAATTGTCCATCACTCTGAGAAAGATTCCGCCGCATTGATAAACTGCAGCCTCTTCATTGTCCTGCCATGGCTTGCTGCCACATCGTACCTTCTTCCTCTCTCCAGCGCTCTCCCTCAAAGACTGAAACGTCCTCTGCTAAAGCTCTCTCTCCCGTCTCAGTCAATCCTCCTCTCTCTATCCGTATCTCTGGGCAGCAATCCTAGTCCTCACTTTATCAGCCTCTTCCCTTTCTCTTTTTTGGCACACCAGCGGAAGAGATTTTACCGCATTTACTCAATCAATCGCTGTAACCTCACTCCTCTGTTCCTCTCAGCAGAACTGCAAGCACTTCCCATCCCTCTCTCTCCTTCTCTCTTCATTCGCTCGTTCCCCCCTCCTCAGCGCATCTGGCTCCGTCTGCCTGCTGCAGCCTTGCACATTAGGAAAAACGAAGAGGCACTCTTTGCCTCGAGACTTTTGTTTTCGTACTTCATGTGGGACACGGCTCTGGAGGCTTGTGCTGCGCATGTGAATGCATGTCATTTGTGAGAGGTGTGCTCTGGAGGTCGTTAAAAGAATGGAGAAGTAAAAAGAATAGAGAGGAAACACAAGCGTGTATCAGATTACACTGTAAGGTCAAAGCGTGTTAGAGCTGTCAGCTGGACGTGACCTACTGAGAAAGATCGAAACTAATGTGGACTGAAGTGAAGGAGTATGGTGCACGACTTTGTGTGCTATATTTAGCAGCATGTCCTTCAAAATCCTTATTGAATCTAATAAAGCATTATCCGATGTACTATCAGGAGACTGGGATCAGAAAAAGACGCAAGCCAAAATCAAACTTAGACTGCCCATATAACCCATATAAAGTGTTAGAGAGCTGCAATATAAACAATAAAAATAATAAAGTTAATTAACAGTGTAGCGTGCCAAATTAATTAAATAAACAAATAAGCATGCGTCGATGACTTGTCAAATGTACAAATTAGTGGTATAAATGCACCATAATGCAGTAAGTGTTGTTGAATACATGACTTTATAATGTTCTCTTCATTGTCACCTATTGGGATTATTAGATTGTAGAGGTTAAACAGTTGACAAATAAATAATAAAATAGTATTTTTTATTGTTATTTTGAAAAACACTTCTTATGATTACCAAGAAAACAGTACTATTGTGAATTTAAAACCCTCTTTTTCTATTTTAATAGAATTTACTCTTGTGATGGCAAAGCTGAATTGTCAGCAGCCATTACTCCACTCTTCAGTGTTACATGATCCTTTAGAAATTATTCTAATTTGCCAATATTTGGTATTCAAAATACATTTCTTCTCTTTATCAATGTGTGATAATAAGAAATTAAAAATTCTTTGAATAAAAAGTTTAAAAAAAAAAATCTTGTTACATTATAAATGTCTTCACTGTCACTTTTCTATCAATTTATTAAATGCTTGTTGAATATTTTTTTTTTACATTTTTGCTATATCCAAACTGTTTAACTGTATAAGTGTAAATAAAAAAAATAAACAAAGCAGGTAAAAATAGTGTTAAACGTTTAATAAAGGTCTGTCAGTTTGACATTCTGATATATTTTGAATTTATTTTATTTTAATTTTTACTTGGGCCAGTAAGCAACCACCCATAACACCTTACCAATAAATATATATATATATATTTTTAAAGGTAAACATTTAACAAATAAATAAAAATTCTCATACCGATAGTTTTAAAAATGCCACAATAAAAATGCCCACTGTTTACCAATGCAAATAGAGACTACCTCAGGACACCAGGCTGTTTGAGTCAAAAACAAAACAAACAAACCAAAAACAAAAAAAAACATAGGGCCCAGGCGGTGGGGACAAACCAGCTATTCTCAGTGTCTACACTTTGATTTAGTTCCCTTAAATCACAGCTATTACATCACACCTAGAATTATTCCTGTCTCTCTCTCCCTCTGCAGCTCTCAGCCCATCCATCTCCTCACTATATACAGCTCAAGGTCAGACTGTCCCTGACTGTCCTCTGTCCCCTGGCGTCAGAGTCATCAGGTCTCCTGTCAGCCCCTTAGTGAGGCCAGCACAGCACAGCGTCTCCTTCTCGCTTACCCTCCAGGCTGTGAACGTCCCTGAAAATCCACTTACTGCATTGATTTGGCCCAGCCCTTCCTCGGATCAATACAGCGCTGGAGATAACAGAGGGGTTAAAATCAACACTGCAAGACCTGAAACAGGGACCCAGGCTGTAATTAGAAATGATGCGGGTGCTCTGGTGTCGGTGGATAGGAGGGTGGGGGAAGGGCGAGAAAGGGTTTCCCCCATGTTAGCGCAACACCACTGCTTTTATTGCATTCTGAGATGAGCAATCAGTCAGTGGTAAAATGCCATTTGGAGTGTGTACATGAATCAATACGGATTTGCCTAAAATAATAATAAATAAAAAAATAATAAAAAAAAAGGAGTAAAAGATTTTGCCACAAAGCTTTATCTAGAGCCAAACTGCACGCAACATTAACTGCCCTTACATTACCATCATTCTCTGCATGGATGAGAAGACTTATTAAATCTACTGATATATGGATGCATTGTAGGAGAGATACAATTCACTGGAAAACTAGATTTTTACATTTTCTGTGTGGTTCTTGCCTGTGCAAAAGCTAAGGACGGCTGGGTCCCTCCTTCACTGTAAGTCTGAAATCTTTGTTTTATTTGTTTGTAATTTAATATATAACCACCATGCATGCATGATAGCTGTTGAGGACTACCACGCATGAGTCTTACCAAACTTTACTCATTATCCCAACATGACCCTGAGAACAAACCTTAAAGAAACCCACAACTTTATCAATACTACATGCTTGAACAGTATGGAATACACAAAAAGCCTACTTGTCAGGCCTCTCCACATCATCACAGTAAAGATGATGATACCTGATATGAAATGTGCAGGCTGGGTATTAATTATTCATATTTAGTGGAACAGCAGGGGCATCAGTGAAGCTGAGCAAAGCTCCACGCTTCCACCACACGCAACTGCAGCATTTCTCTGCATCATAATGCTCAGAGACGGTGAGCTATGGGAAAATCCCGCATGAAAGCTACTGCAAAACGCAGTGGGGTTTTAGTCGGTTAGTGAAAACGCTGTAACCGGACAGGATTTACTCAGAAACACTTATCCACAGGCCTGTTAACCCAAGGGTTTTTTTTTCTTTCAAGCAGATACCCAAGAACATTTTATGAGGGGTTATATGTCCTTTTGTTGCTGGGTTTATTATACATCAAACCTCTATTCGTGGTGCTAAAACACAATAACAGATTGATGGCGCTACAGAACATTTCCAGAAGCGTTTGCTGACTAAGAAAGCTATTTTGGTTCAGGTTGGTGCACCTTCTTAAAAACCACCACTCTTGAGAATGTTATCTAATGAAACAAGTGCAAACACAAGCACAATAGTGTATCTATTCTCTTCCTTCCCAGATGACAAGACTTCTGTCACTATTTACTTTTCCATCTATCTGTTTTTGTGTGATTCCAAACGTCTGGAATGTAGTGATGTCACAACACCAAGCTGTGAAACTGGAGACTCGCAAGATGTCTTTTCCTCTCTTAGACTAAGCAGACAGGTGTGGCGCACTACATTAAGATCCTTGCAACTCACAGACCTTGCATTGTTTTAACTTTATAATGCCTCAGAATCTAAAGGTCAAACAGGTTTGGCCAAAAAGGCCGGAAACCCACAGACAGGTATTTCAAGTTTAACACGGGTATTAAAAGTGTACTAAGGTTCATACGAGACGGGGTCACATAATGTACTTAAACACTTCCTTTCCACTTAAACATGAAACATTTACACCTACATGCACAATAAAGCAGTTGCAAGTGACGACTGATGATGCTATTTCAAGGTATTCAGAGTCACAAAGCAAGTTTCAGGCCTGACAGTGAAAAAATCCTGTCAGATGGGGGCAGGGCAATGGACAACAAAGATCGAATGACGCCAAGCAGGAGTTTACATCCAAACAAACTTTTCCGTGACAAATCAGCCTATTTCAATATGCTTTAGGACTCTCAAATCCCAAGAGTGTTTGAGTGATATTTAAAGTCGAAAACCCATTTCGCTCATGTGCTTTCCTTCTGGCATGCAAAAGTATTAGAAGGTCTCTTGAAAGCAATCTATGAATTTTCACAGTTTATTCATAATCTTATTCATTTTCTTTGTAATATAGCCCTTCCATACATATAAACAATAAAATGTAATATATATATATTTTTTTTTTTCAGAATAGTTGCTTTTACACAAACACAAAAGTATTGATGTACATGACTTAATTTGCCGGTTATTAAACAAAATAGGAACATCAGATTCTCTTATTAATTATTAACTGATTAATTCAAGGGAAGCATCCCTCTTCCTTTTAATACATGAGCATAACGGGAGAGATGACATTAAAAGGGCAAATAAATAAAAAGCAGCAGTGGACGCCAAGAGGGGTGACCGTTAACGAAGGACAGAGGGTCAGGCAAGCGGAAGAATCGATGCTTTCTTCTACTTAATGTTAAAAGGCACGATGACAACGAGCCATTGTTAATCCAAATTAGGCTTTAATAAAACCGGACAAAGGAAAACGTCCACTTTTAAAACCAGAGCCCTGAAAAATAAGGAATGGGAATCCTTCAGAATACGGTTCCATGAACGATTCTTAACAAGCAATTACTTCAAATTTCATTCATCCTGATAAAACAGTATTGATTAAAGTAACATAAACAGCAACCATTCTTGATTTAAAAGACAACACTATAAATAATTGCACGCGTTTCAGTATGCCACTTTCATTAATTTAACGTTAGTAATAATAATCTTTTGATCATTTTTTCATTCACTAAAACGAACCGATTCAAAAGAGTCATTTGCTCGGGAATCGGACTACTACTTCGGCTGAGCTTTAGGAGTCGGTTCTTTATAATAGTGAATCAAAGAGTCATTCTTTGGGGAATCGGACTACACTAGTCACTTTGTATGTTTCAAACACCAGATTCAGAGTATTTTAATACGGCGTTTTGTCTGAAACGGCAGTTTCAGTCTAAACAAGTTTAGAAAACGTACACGTCATGAAATTAAAAAGCACAGTTTATCGATCACGAAGCATAAACAGAGAACCGTAAAGCATTTTCAACTTCAGACAACTGTTGAATACACACTACATCATCATATGGCTGAATTAGCATAACAACACTATAACAAAACTAAACGTAAGTAGTAAGTAGACTAAAGTCTCAAATGTGTTCGTATAACGTAATATCAATTCAAACTCCCACAACTGCCGTGTGGCTCCACAACCGTTGAATATGAAACGATGCGAAAAACATAACGTTACCTATAAACTCCATGGTTGATATCGATCCCGCAATCAGTTATGGTCACATCCCTCCGCAAAAACAAAACGAAACAATCCCAGAGAGCAGATGATTTGAGCCCAGCCGGTGTTTTCTCTCACACCCCTTCACGCAGTCGATTCACTGAGGAATGCAGTACAGCCTGAGCCCGATCCAGTCAGTCTCAGTCAAACCCACTCCGCTTTTCTCTCGGTTAGTCTATTGAGAAGAGCACAACAATGGCTGTCCTCTCCGAGGATCCTTTAATCTACAGATGATTGCACACTGTCCATCTTCAGACGTTACTTTACCAGGAAACGTTTTAACCAATAAATCAAGCTAAATCCCTGCTTTTGAAAGTATCTCACCCAAAATGAAAATTCAGTCATTTACTGGCAATTATATTGTTCTGCCAAAGAAAAAGTCAAACAGGCTTGGAAAATAATGGTTACCAGAAAACAAGAGTGAAACAAAACTGCAAAAGGTGACAATGCTTCAAAATAACACTTGGATGAACAACTCAATTTATTTTTCTGAGCATTAGCATTGTGTTGAATGCTATAGCATAGGTTATTTAAGATAAATCATTAAACAGAATGGAATTCACGAGGAAGAGTAAATATACTCTGAAACATCGGGAGATGCAATACAGAAAAAGAATAGAGTTTGTATTTTAAACAAACAGATTATCATTTTATCATCTCCTGGGACCTGCTGTTTAAATCAATGAAGTAACGCTTATTTTTCCACTTAATATGGGTTGAAGCTACATATAGCCTAGTAACAGCAGCTCACACTGTGAAATGTATCATAGCAACAAGTCTGGCAAGGAAATATTTGCAATTTCAATCTCCCAGCATGCCAAAGTCACACAATATGGTCACTGCCGAATGACACCATGCTGACGGTTTTAGATCAAATTTTGCAATCTTCAGGTATTTGATCTGTAGTTTTCCTCAAAGCCTTAAAACATTGCAAAAAAAAAAAAATATGAGCCATTATAGAATCTAAATGTTGCTTAGTCAACATTTTTAATGTTACTCACACACCCAAGCCAAATCAGTCAATCATAGCTGGATTAAACTTTATAGAGTGCAAGATGGTTGCTCTGAGAGGAATGGACTAAAGGTTCTGTCTTCTAGCGCACTTTAAAAGCTTTTATAGAGGTCAAACCAACTGAACTGCAAGTCTATAACTATGGATTTGAAGTTACTTTATAGGGGATGAATCAGGTGGAAGAATATTACAGGATGACAAAAGAAAGCTCTGAGATGAACATATCGGAATCTCAACCTTCTAGGAAAGCTTTAAGACGGTTAAATCACACTGTATATTGTGATTTTGCAGTTTTACAATTCTCTAAAATTCACCCCAAAACAACATATGAATAAACATCAATTTTGCTTAGAATTAAAAGAGATTTAAGGAGAAAAATTGAAAATACATCAGATGATGGTCTCAAGAAAAAGGAACCAGAAAAAAGCCCAGTTGCAGTACAAATGTTACAAGGATTTTAATCCAAAATTCAAGAAGCCAACAAACTGAAAATTACATTGTAGCATCCAAAAAGCCAAAGCAAACCAGTAAAATTATATGCATCTATAATGCAGAAAAGAGTAGGAAAGATCTGATAACAATACTCCTATAATGGCCATCCAGATAGATTTGGTACATATAACCTCGAACTTTGTTCCTTCTTTCAACGAGCATAACAACATTCTGCTATCAACACACTAGTAGTTTTTCTTGCCCTAAATACGCCAGGAAGTCTTTTGATCTGCCTCGCCCACCACATAAAATGTGAATTTCTCAAGACAGCATGCCCCGTGACACCACTCTCTGAACTATCTTCATCCTTTTTTTAAAATTTGCTTCAATAAAGCACTAAAATATGTTGCACAAAGACCTCAGGGGGAAAGCACAGACTTGGGGACCAATATCAGTGGATTCTGTAAAGCTGAGTCATCTTTCTTAGCCTCAACATGTATAAATAGCAAAATCAATCTTTAGTGCAACAATAGAACGGGATGCATTTCATCTACTAAAATAGATCTCAATTATTCTATTTTAGTTTCGATTAAATGCTTCATTACTACTAGCAAAGAGGTTAAAGAGAACATTGCCGTTTAAAATACTGCATTTTTTAAGGATAGTTAACCTAAAAATGAAAATCGCCATCATTTACTCATACCCTTTTAGTTCCAAATGTGCACGACTTACTTAGGAAACAAAAGATGACATTTTAAAAAATGTCTCCGAGCCAAAGAGTTTAATGTTATTTTTGACCTCTTTCATCAACATTCTTGTTTTTTTTCACCTTGTTATCTTATTTTGTGTTCAGCAGAAGAATCTGATCTTTTAAACCAGAATTGTGCGGAAAGAACATCCACAACTCAAATCTAATTGCAAGTACATAAATAGCTCTGTTTGCAATGTGAGAGAAGTCAGAACCTCATTGTCTTGACAACCGTGAGAAAGACTGAGCTGGAGCTTCAATAAGTGATACATCTCTCATCATTGCAAAAACAGAAAAAAAAAACCATAAGTATGATTCACAGATCGAAACTATACAATCTGAAAACCACATATGATCTCACTACATTTTTTTGTTGCTGTGGATCTAAAAGCCTCTAGAGACTCAACCTGTTCTGAATGGCCATAGAAATCCTGGACTCTCCCTCACCACCCTGGCTGCGGAGTGTCTCATTGTCAAACAGAGCGAACATTAACATATAAATAACCCTCTTCTCTCGCTCTCTGAATCCGTGGCGGTGCAGCTTAGGAGGGTCTGGAGAATGAATGACTCTCTTAGTCACAGAGATTTGTGCATTTCTCTGACCGCTGCCTTTAGCAACCGGCCCACTGGGTCAGTGTCCGCACCCCCGCACGTACTGCCACTGAATGTGAGACCAGTCAGAGGGCAGCTTCAGTTATTGCCCCCTAGGCCTGGGAGGGAACGAAACGCTGTCCAGAGAAAAAGAGAAAGAAATCTAACAAAGTAACAACAGTGAGTTTTGTTCTGCAAAATTACATTCCTCCATACTCCTACTCGCACAAGCTTGCCCGGCCCACAGAGGTCGCGGGATCAAACGTACCCAAACATAATGAATCATTATGAGAAAAAGGTGTGGATATGGAAAGGCGAATCAGATGATTAACCTGTTTTCAGAACAACTTGAACTTTGAAAATCCTGGATAGGAGCATCCATCTGAGTCAGTTTGGATTAAAGGGATAGTTCACCCAAAAAAAGTGCTGTCAAACGATTAATCACATCCAAAATAAAAGTTTTAGTTTATATAATATATTCGTGTGTACTGTGTAGATTAAACACATGTTCATATATGAAATATATTGATATATAATATATAATAATAATAATATAACTATATAAAATACAGCACACATACATTATAAATATATAAAAAAAACACACTACACATGCATATATTATGCAAACAAATAGGAAACTCATTGGGATCCAGTGTTGTTTTGGACCCCATTGACTCATATAAACAAAAAAAAGACTAAATATTCTTTGAAATATCTTATTTTGTGTTTCACATAAGCCAATCAGTCATACAAGTTTGCCACGAGAGTAAGTAAACTCTGGAAAAAAAGCAAGACAAACAGCCTCATGTTGTAATAATGAGGGGGGTGTACATATATGCGAATAATAATGCATTTGATCAACTGATCTTTGTTTTCTGAAATATTCTGCAGTTTTAGCATGCATATTTTCGCCCCCAGTCTGGTGTTTTTCAAAACTCAGCCTGCGGTGTTGTGGTAAAATCCACTGTTATCCTGTGATCCACTGATCCTCTTGTGCTTGTGGCAGTGGATTCAGGAGTAACGGCTCCGATGTTACAAATGCACCTACTGACGTGATTTCGTTCATGATTCACCTCATGCTCTGCCTGCTAGCGCACAAATCTGTATGCTATAAACTGCAGTGTGAGTGCGCTTGCTTAACAACATCTTAAAGCTGCAGTAAATGCTAAGAATGTGCAATTTAATCCCCTTGTATAAGCTTCATTTTTGAAACTCTATAGACAGAGCATAAAAGCTTCTGTCAGAAAAACTAGAGTTCCTGCTACTGCTTGAATCAGCAATTCAGCACCTTTTGATATTTCCAAATGTTCATGATTACTGGATTAAAATTATTTTTAAGAGACTGCAAAAGAGAAGTTTCAAGTGGATAAAAAATTAGTCTGAGGCTGAGCATAACTATAAACAAATATACTTATAAAAATGAAACTGATATACAAGAAATCATGGCTTAAAACTTAAGCTGACATTTAGTTTGATTTTATGTGTGCTAACTGATAAATATCTGATTTTAAGAAATGTTCCATTTATTTATTAAATATATTTAGAT
>JAUMHE010000029.1:1758868-1775330 GCA_032359235.1 Enteromius mattozi | reverse complement strand
TTGGATGGGTTAAATGCAGAGCACAAATTCCAAGTATGGGTCACCATACCTGGCCACAAGTCACTTCACTTCACTTCGATAATGTGCTGTTTAATTTTAAGGGGTACACTGTGTACACTGTGTAACCCTTTCTAAGCAACAAACCACAATTTGTACATTCAAATATTTGTCTTTTAATTGTATCAAATGAGATTTTCATTTGTCATATTCATAACTCAGAGTCATGCCCTGTTGATGCCTTTCAAGAGGGTAGGAAATTCTATGGGTATGTACCTCTTTTGATCATCACTCTGGTTTTGGTGATGCAATGACTTTTGTTACATATTTTTCTTAGTTGATGTTTTAGTAAATGACTTACATCGTCTGAATCACCGTAATGTGTATTCCTGTAACCAAACAGCAGGCACTCCAAGAATCTACACTGAAAATCTAGTTTTAGTTTTTCTGAATTTCTGAAGAAAACTCAAGACATATACAGAAATATTTAGAAATTCTGTACTATTTTTCATGTTCTTTGTAGGCCAGATTTTCTTTGAGACTAAGGAATACATCAAATATTTAATATTTAACACTAAATGTCTATGAGTCATCACATAAAATTTATCTTGAATTATTTCGTGCTGGTTATGGAAGTAGTTAAAAAACGTGGAAGTAGTTGTCACCAGACTTCTGTCTGCAGCTCTCACAAGTTGAAACCATGTGACCTGCTCGATGGAAAAGAAAGTGGTTGGAAAAACAGTTCAGCTATTTTAGTCTTGAATGATGATGATCTCACTTTGCAGTGTGTATGTTAACCACAAAAGTCAACAGGAAGCTGACATATCAGAAAAAGGCCATGCTGCATAGAAACAATCCAACGCAAGGAAACAGCAGTACACAAAGAACTCTGATATAGCACAGAGGCTGTAAACAAACATTGTGTTACAAACACAGGTGTCTATGTTGAGATACGTTTCCACAGGATGCATCTATAAATGGGTTGTGTGTTCATCTAGTATGTTTGACATACATTAGCACTTCTTTCCATAGAAGTCTAAAGTGTACTCTGGTAAGGTACACCTGTGGTCTCATTATGAATATTATGCTTTTGCAGATTATCTGTTTTTCTCATTCAGAAAAATGCAGCTGCTACAAGTAATATTTATGCAGGAGCAATAGGATTTTTTGAGCACATATTGCAGCATGTGATGATACATTTACTTTTTAACACAGGCCCATGTTCTAGGTGGTGTTTATTGTACCAACAAACACAAATACCATTATAATGTTAATAAGCAAGCAGATTTTGATACAGAAACAGTTTTTCTTGCATCCTGTTCCTATTGTCTGTCATCAGGCAGTGCTGCATTCCAGCTGCAGTGGGTACTGATTCATCACCTTGATGTCTGTTTGGGTGAGGTCCAGTGCCCCACATCTCAAACATATTGCTTCACTGAGCTCTACCAAAGGGAGAGAGAGCATTATGGAGTCAGGAGAGATCTGCATTCTGCCATGTTTTTTGTTCTGGCACATTCTGGTCTTTTTTATTAATTTAATGTAATGTAATTTCATTTAATTTAATTTCATTTCATTTAATTGTATTGTATTGTATAGTATTTTATTTTAAAATGATGTTTTATTCTGCTTTGTTTTAATCCTTGAGATTAACATCCTTGACAGCATCCTTGACAGTCGTGAGACTGTGTTGAATAAACCTTAAAAGGTCAAATAAAATTACTTTCTAATCAAGTGAAGGATTTTTGACACCGGCACAAAAAAGCATCTAACCAAATGCCTCAGTTCTGTGCAACTTGTTTCTTGTTGTTTAGCAGATGCTTTTTAGCCAAAGTGACGCATATGCTAAATGCAGGGACGGTCCCTCAGGAGCAGCACATTTTCTTTAACAGGAACAGTGATGGGAGGAGGGGATCTCAGCCACTTTACAGTTCTTAGATTGAATTCTTATCTGTGTTCAAATCTGTAACCTTTACATTGACAGCGTAATCAGACTTATCAGCCCGCATCAACATTTGAATCAGTATACATGTCTAAAAAGGAATGTAGCATTGACCTTGATCATTTTTTTGTCCTTTAAGCTCATGCATAACCCTTATACATCACACTGACAGCTTTCAATGATGATCCAATAAGTGAATGTAGGGACGGTTTTGGGTATTTACACAAAAACAGAACTTAGGACAACTGAATGCCATCGATTGCCGTCAGCAATGTTAGTTCTGCATGACGCTGTGGTCTATTGTGTACAGCTGCTGAGTTCTGCTGCACATGACGTGCATTGTAATAATACCCTGCAAAGAAAAGTACCCAACAATCTTGCCTTTGTCACTTAAGTTTTTAAAATTTCCACAGAATTTCTACAGTGCTAATAAAGCATATTGAATCAAAAGGTTGATGCAGAGCTGCAGTTTGCACAGTTGCACCTCTGGCGCTTATGCACGATGATTATAAAATGGTCTGCTCGCATTGTGGTAAATTTATTAGAACTAGTGAGTGTTGTTTACTGAGCAGCTTGTTATGTGTGAGCTGGTTCCTTGCAAGAGGGTTTTTGTGGTTATGCTAATCTGTTTCCTTTTGTTCTGTCTTATTTTCGCATCTGTATCTTTCTTTCACTTTAGTGAAAGTCACACTGGGTCAGGTGGAAAACACTTTTTGGCTGTAAGAGAAGATTAAAAAAACACGCATCAAGCATAATGTCATTTCTAATACATATAAATATAGAGAAATAAAACTGCAAGGCTTTCATAAAATGGATTTTGACTTTATTTGATCGCACTTAATGCATGTAATGTGGTGATTCGGAAACTTATCAAACTTTTCAGATATAAATGTGTTCATCAGCAATCTGTAACTGTCAAGGTGAACTTCCTTTAACCAGCACTTCCTGTTTGTGTATGCATATGCTGATGGCTAGGCCCACACAGAAATGCCACATATTTCTGTTAAACTGGGCCTTCTGTACGTTCTAAAATGATTAAATCTCCTTTACTTTTGTGCATGTTTATTAATTATTTGATTATCCTTTCAGATTCGAATAAAAGTTAATTGCTCTCACTTTTAAACAACATATTTTACCATGTCCGCTAAATCCATTGTGCAGAATTTTGCAGATTTTTCATCAAAATAAATTAAATTAAATGTGAAACTTTAAATTACATTGCTTAAGTATTACTTATTTAACAAACCTTGAAATTATTGGTATAGTTTTATAACTATGCTTATGTGCTGTTTTCTTTTTTTTAGGGTAGGCCTACTGTTGGAGCTGCAGTGCAGTGACGGTTCCTGTGTTATATGTTGGTTCAAGGGAAAGTAAGTCTATAACTGCCATTTTGGCATGAGGATTAATTATCTGTAAGAATAAGTGTAAAATTTCTAAAGTTTTAATGCGGATGATTGACCAGTTATAATTCTTGGTCCTCTCTCAACTATCCTACTCAGAACTCAGTCACAGCACTTTTCTAAAGACACAAAACAATGAACACTTGCCTCTAGGGTACGATAACAAGCTCAGTGTACTCTCAGATACTGAAGAAAGTCTTCCTCTCCATTTGGGAGTTTGTGAGTTGCTCTAGTTTTCAAGATTTTTGTGTTTTTGCCCTGCTGAGTTGAGGATGTACAGATGTTTTTTGTAGCCTGACGGGGAGTAGCAGATCTGCTGCCTGGGTGGCTGATTATCTGGGTGGCAGGCAGCAAGCCATATAAACTTGTGCTTGTCCTGATTGTGGCTGTCCTATATTCTCTCTTTTTGGAATTTTCTACAGTATGTCAGTTTGGTAGGTGGTTCATATGTTAAATTGTAGGGTTAAGTGCACTAACATTCTTCCTTCACTAAAATTCTTTATTTTGTGAAAATGCTGTGGCATTATCACTTTAATTGATAATCATGTTGCACAAAATTATAATTTTTTGTTATTAATAACATGTATTACTAACAAAACTGAATGTTCTAGACTAAAACCTCAAAATATGTCAGCTGTGGACATGCTCTACACTGAGGTACCTGCCACAGTTCTCAGAAAAAAAACTGGATGATTACATAAATGCGGCTTAAATCTCTTGAGAAATGTCACAGTTATGCTGGCACACACAAAACAGCTACTTTGACGCAGTTAGGTCAGGCTTGTTTTTAGTTTTTGCACATATATACACTTAGACTCATACCTTTCTTGTGCATGTTTACAACACCAGTTGCAACCACAAGATATTTTCAGACACCACAAGAGGAGTGTCGTGTGGTTTCAAGGTCAAGAGAATGAAATCAACACATTTTGATGTACGTCACGGTGGTGCAATAATTTGTTATTCTTTGTCAAGTGTGAAATCGTCAAATTAGGAAGGCCTATAACTGCAATAAGGACATTTTGTTATGGTTACAGAGAAATCAACCAAAAAACATGTACAAGTTGCCCAATAACTTAATGAATGACACATTGCCTGGTTTAGTGGTGCTCAGCAGTCAGAAGTAAAAATAAATCTGAGCTTATATCAAGATAAGTATTTAAGTGAAATAATAGCAGATGGCAACATTGAACTGTAACCATAACAAAGTGACAAAAGCACGCAGCAAAAACATTGTCCTAATCAGAATGATCAGTGTGATAGATAGATCATCACTTTCCCTGCTGTCTGTGCAAGAATGTGTCATGCAATATCAGAATACTTTGGCAAGATGGAATCATAAGTCACAAAAGAGTTTAAAGAAATAGTTCACATTTACGATAAATGGGGACTAAAGCACTATATTTCAGTTTTGTCGAATGAATCATTCACTAAAACAATCTGACTCCAAAGAACATGCTAAAAAGAGCTAGAACTTAAGATTTTCAGTGAATAGTTCACCAAAAAATTAAACGTTTTGTCACTAGCTCCTCAGCAGTGAATGGGTGCCGTCAGAATGAGTCCAAACAACTAGTTAAAATGACTGTAGTCTGGCATTTATCGTTGAAAAATAAAGTGTTTGTATAAACAAGACATCATGTTGTGGATTATTGTGATATTTATATCAGCTGTTTGAACTTTCATTTTGACGGCACCCATTCACTGCAGAGGATTCGTTGGTGAGCAAGTGAAAAAAAACCTTTAAACTTTTCAGGAAATTTCTTTTTTTTTTTTTTTTAAACAGCATAAGAATGAGTAAATGATGACTACATTTTAATTTCTGGGTGTACTGTCCCTTTAACTGGAGCATAATTGATGTGCAAGTTATGAGTTCATGCTTGAGTGCTTTTTTATATATATATATCATCCGAAACTTACTGAACTATGTCTTCTCTATTTGTCTAATCAAGGCTGTAATGATAGCAATGAATGTAAATGTGAACTGTATCTTTTTGAGTACATTTTTTTTTATCTAGTCACATGTTTGTTTATCGTCTTATCAGTGTCAGTGGGGCCCTGGGAACCTTGTAAGCACTCGAAGCCAAATGACTTCTACCACACCTTGTCAATGTCTGCGTCTCACAGACATTAACTAGTGCCGATTATTACTTACACAATACAGTGCAATAAAGTGCACATTTGCAAACAGGCACTCCTTTCAAGTACAGTAAAGATAAAGCTGCTATTTATAACATATGGGCATGCATCTATGCTTATGTGCACACTGCATGTGTGAACAAGACAGGAACTCAGTTGGATCGTCTTTGTTTCCAAGGCAACAGCAAGCACCATACCACCCACGCATGCTAGACAACGATCCCAGAACGGGGTTTCCTTTCACACCTTGCCTTTGCAGAGCCGATCCTGCCTGTGACAGCAGCCGCTTGTGCGTCACGGCAAGTGTTCTCCTGGCGTTTCACAAACGCCCACGGCTCCCTTAGCTCTTTCCCATCCATTCTCATCTCACGGCTTTGAGTGAGAGACTTCTCCACACCTTAAAGAGTCACTTCCGGCTATCAACCAGACATGGTTGATGTTTATCTCAGAAATGATTAATTTCTCATGAATTTGTGAGACATGAAAGACACTTTATTCTCATTTGTAATAATGTTCATGAATGCATTCCTCTAGTGGACTGACTTCTGTTTATAGGATTCTTTGACTTTTATACCACTGATGCACAGTGTGCTGCCTCTGAGAGAAAAAAAAAAGACATATTTTGTTACCTCTGGTGAGAGTTCACTCTAAGACCAGCATTAGGGATTTATTGAGCTCAGAGAGGTTCTTCTCAATTGAGTCTTTGTGTAGTACGCCTCTAAATAATCGAGTTTAACCCGATTCTATTTTCAGCTTTGTTTTGCGCACAAATCAGTTTATGTAAGTTTAGAAATGGGGTCTGGGATGAGGAAACTGGAATAATATTCTAAAGCATAATCTGGATCTTTGGGCTAATGCCTTGGCCGGATCAAGGTTCACTTTTTACTTCAGAATTAGCCTGAAAATTCTTCTTTTGTTTGTATAAATAGATGTCTGTCTTTATATCCAGCTATCTGTCTGTTCATATGTCTGTCTGCTGTCTAATATGTAAATTAACATCAAATATAATGGAAAATGTCTTTCTTTCTTTCTGTCCATTCGTTTATCCTACCGTCTGTTCAATCGTTGTCTGTCTACCTAATATATAAACACGTATATAAAATGGAAAATTTTTCTTTCTTTCCATCCATCTATCTGTCCATCTATCCATCTGTCAGCCATCTAATATATAAAAACATATCATATATAATGAAAAATATCTATCTATCTATTCAGCCGTTTGTCCATCCATCCATCTATCTGTATGCCAACTAATATAAAAACACATCATATATAATGTCTATCACCTATCTATCTATATATCTTGTATTATAAAACTACTATGTACTACATGTTATATAACAAAAAAGTTCGCCAACAAAGAGAATGGCATTCTTTTCTTTCAGCTTAATGAAATAAAGAGACATCCCTCCCCCTGCACCTACAGGAGGTCAGTGACAGATGGGGGCAGCTCTGAACTGGCTTCACAGACAGCTGCCAGGGTTTGGGGGTGAAATGTTAAAGGTCAGTTCTTTTAGACTGCAGATCCCTACACTGATGGCCTGACAGTCAGACTTGCCGCAGACCCACTACCAAAGTAGATTAAAACTGTCCCAAAGAGAGTTTAACTTTGCTTTTGATCTGACGTGGGGGTGTCGCTTCAGCTGCTCCTCTCATAAATCATGTTGCATGTGGGATTCAGGTATGAGTTTGAATGGGGCGGGTGTGAGTGTGTTTGTTTGAGGTGGGTGAAGGGGATGTTTTGCTAACTGACTAGCCTTTTCCAAGAGATACTGTAATGAGTTTTTCTTCTTTGCTCCAGCATTAGAACATGTCAGTTCACAATGTGAGCACAGTCTGTCACTGCTGCTCTGCCAGTAAAGGATATCCTTCCTGTGGATGCGAGGGGGTGTTTTCAGAATGCAAATACACAAAGTATTTTTAAGTATAAGGTAAAAGTGACTACATCAGTGACAGAATCTAACATGACCCCAGACATGGAAATGTATTTTTGGTTTATCAGTGTTTTTCACAGTGTATCATAAACTTGCTGAGGAACACCCAGTGGCATTTACAATAAGTCAAGTGAGTAAAGACGCAGAAGAGCTGTTCATTTTTGCTGCTTTAGATCAAACACTGTTTAAAAGACTGGAAAAAAACAAAGATGCCAAGTACTCAACTGAAATCATTAGTGCCAAACTTAAAAAAAAAATAGCACAGGTCAAACCACAGTTTCCTCCAAGCTAAAGCTCAATTCTCTGGTCTGCAGACATAATCATTTTAAACTAGGTTGTGGCCAATCATTTTACAGGTGTGGGAGGGAGATGGAGGACAGAGAAAGAGAAAAAGATATTTTGAGATGTTTTAATGGAAAATAATGCACTACAGAGATTAGCAATCTTTTTGACATCAGGTACCACACACACACAGACACAGACATGTTGGTTTTTGTGATTTATGGTGACTCTCCATAGGCGTAATGGTGTTTATACTGTAAAAACTGTATGTGGCATTGCCCTTCACTGACCCTACACCTACAGGAAACTACAGGCATTTTTGGATTTTCAAAAAAAACATTTAGTATGTTTTTTAAGCCTTTTGAATTACAGGGACACTGAAAATGTCCTCATAAATCACCTTCATATTGTAATACCTATGTCATACCCATGTCATTATGCAAATTTGTGTCCTGATAAACCACATAAACATGCACACGCATACATAATATACAAATTTTACATTTAAATGTAATTATAGCAATATACCACAGCTTTACAGTTGTTTTTAACAGATTAAATTCTTACATCAAGAGAAACACACACACATGCAACTGCACACATACAGCATATATAGTATTTTATATTTTCTGTGATTTATATTTATTATTATTTTTTTTTTTTTGGAACCAAACTGCATAACATCACATTACATAACATTTAATTGAAGAATTTCATAAGAATTTTTACATAATGGCTGCATGTTGAGCACTGGATTAATACACTTTGATTTATGCTTGACCTTTAAGTTTCTATTGTGTTAAATTGTTATTCTTTCTTATCTTATGTAACTTTTTTTTCTTTTCATTTTTAAGTTGAGTCTTGGCAAACTGATAAAAGTTTTAGGTGCACATTACATTACAAAAAGGCCAGGAGAAAAAGCCCTCCGGAAAGCAGAAACAGACTTCAGTGCTGCTGCCGGCTTGTTAAATGTGTAAAACCAGCTTCAGCTCCTAATGAAAGGGCAAAGAATTTGTTACTGGTCGGGCCTGTATCAGGTGTTCACTGCAGTTGTGCTTTCAGAAATGTGCTGAGCCCTCTGGCTATATTACAAACGCTTGCATGAACAGAAAGACACCATGAAATAGCATTCCTTTAAGGAGTAACCAAGGCAGTGCAGTGACAGGTGTACAGACACACACACACACACACACACACTCCATTTCATTAAGTGAAAAGCTAAAAGGGCTGTTTGGGACCTCTGGTCTGTGTTATACGCCCGGGTGACAGACGTGCAGACTTCTCTATTGTGTGTGTGATGCCGTTGGGCCTCTTTCTCTCTACCGCCGGAGGCTGCGGCGGTGGGGGCTGCTACCAGGGTCGCGTGCCCCACTTTCACAGCAGCAGATGGGGGATGAACCCCACTCGCTGCTTCCGAACCTCCGGACAGAGGGTGTCTACCCCACCTGTCAAGACCACACAAAAGCCAGACCGCTACGTCACAAAGCCCAAGATGAGTCTGCAGACTGCTAGACCCAAAGCCGCTTTTCATGCAGCGCCAAGCGTGTAAACACAGAACATACTGATATTTAAAACAGGTCTTGTAGGGGGTCACATGAATACTAACAACACACATCTGCTATTGGTTTTTCTCCTTCTCCTTCAATCCCTTTCAAAATTCAGTTTTTGCGTAAATATAATAATAAAATATTTTTATATATATATATATAAATGTTTTGGGTTCCAAAGCACAATTGAGGTTCTTGAATGATTCCTTATTAATTCCTTTAATTTGATAAGTAAATATTTAGAAAACATAAATGCAATTCTATACTGCCAATTGCTGCATTCTTTTTATTCCAAAATAAATGTGAAACAACAATGAACAATGGGACCAAATCTTATTGTGTATCTTTAACTATTGTTGTATGAACACTGAGCCAGAAGGTACAATAATTTAAGTGCTGATCTTCACAAACATTTAACAGCAAAACACCAATATCACATCTTTGTTCACAGAAACTGACAACTCATTCAAAAGAGTTTGTGATTCACTAAAAAGAACTGTTTATAAGAGTCTGAAATTAGACTTCTCTGTCCATGCTATATGATTTAGAAGAATAGGCTCATACGTTTTTGTTTTTTTTTTGCTTAGGAATCAGACTTATTTGGTCACTCTGTTTGTTTTTGATTCACTAAAGAAGGGACTTGAATGGAGTCTTTTTTTTTAAATTACATATCACTTGCTACACTGTCTGCTTTTTATTTACCAAAAATAACTGATTCATAAGAATCAAATCGCTCATGAATCAGACAGTCTACTGGTAGCACTGTGTGTTTTAGATTCGCTAAAAAGAACTGGCTCTTATGAATCGTTCATCTGAGCATCAGACTTCTCAGGACACAGTATATTTTTTTGATTCACTCAAAAGATCAACTGACATTCGAATGATACACTGTTCCAGTCACGTCCATAGAAATGTGAAAACGGTAAAACAGAATCAAGTGTAATAGAAATCTTTACAAAAAAATGTTATCAACACTATTTCTAAAGAAAGATAAAATAGCCTCTTAGTCTACATTTTCAACCATTTTCTGTCTGAAGTCCTATCAGTGACGAAACATGTTTTGACAATTTGAAAGTACACGAAAATGTACTTAGAGCTCAGATTTGTTCTCATAAGTTAAGCTAAAAGGCTGCAAGACTTGTATCATCATCATCATCAACCATTACATTTTGAAACCTTACACAATGCATTTGAACTTATTTCACCTATAACCTACTTGCTCCCTCTTTTTGTTGTGTACATTGATTTTGTTGTCCATTTAAAGTGATAAGTGCTCTATGTCTGAAGCATATGTTTTTATGTAAACTCTGAAAATGACTCTATAAGCAGTGCAAATTACTTGTGCACTGACTTTAGGTGAATGCAAGGGTGAATGCATGTGTTATGTAATGGGGCATTTGCCTGATTTGATTATGAATGGAGCGCACGTCTACAATGAGATGACATCATTGTGCTGTGTCACAGCACTGAGTGTGTTTGCCCCTCTCCATCTGTGTGTGGGCTGCAACATATTCATGGAGCTCCTTTAGGAGCAGACAGTCTCTGCCAGTCATAGCCTGAGCCCTGCAATTATATGTACTCTCTTGTGCTCTCTCTCTCTCTCTTGTTCTCTCTGCTTCTCGAAATTTCCATGTGCGCATCTCTTCTCTCGCTCTCCTTGTGAAGCAATGCTAATTGCTATGATGAGGGTGCTTCGTGTTGATTCCTCTCATTGATTTTTGCACCTGCTGCTGGATGTTTTAAGGGTTATTTTAGCACAGTTTCCTCATTCGGCAAGAGAGGAGAGGAATTCAGCAAGGACCTGCAACAATCACACTGTGTCCTCAATGCATATTTGATGTTAAAGGGATAGTTCACCTATAAAGAGATTTCTGTCAGCATTTGCATGCTCTCATGTCATTCCAAATCTGTATGACTTTCTTTCTTCCATAGGAAGTTATAGTATATCATAACCTTTTCAATATAATGAAGGCACATATCAAACTTCAAAAATGCAAATGCAATAGCTTTCACAAAACTGAGGATGTTTAAGTCCCTGACGTAGTGATTAACAGTAATAAGAAAATATTATCATTTTATAGTCTGCATAACTCAAAGATATCAAATGGTTTCAGAAGATATAAGTCTTATAGACTGCTTTTGTGATTCTTTTATGGTATTTTGGAATCCATTTTGATGCTTGCAGACCTGCTCATATTAGTCATTCAACTAGAAATCACACATCAACTCACTTTTATTTCATACTATTTTAGAATCAGTTTTAGTTTTTTCTATAAATAAATCATAAAAATGTAAATAGTTTCTGTTTACATTTACATGTTTTTTAAAAATATATTTCTATATTGGTTTTATATATAAACAATATTATTAGGTTTTAGTTATTGTAGTACATCTACATTTTGTAACCTAGTAAACAAACTGAGAAATCTTGTATTGACAACTGAATGACATAAAATAAGTTTTTTTGAGTATTTTATTTTGGTTAATGTTTATTTTATTTCAAGTAACAATAGTTTTCCTTGTTGTAGTTTTATTGAACTAATAACCCTGGTTTATAACAGCATTTTTGAGTCTGCTATTGATTCAGAGCTATGTGTCAGTAGCAAATTCTTTTGTAATCAGTTTTTTGAGGTGGCATTCCTCTCTAGAGGATTACATCACTCGAACGAGGTCAAACTGAAACACACTCTATAACTCACACTTTCAGTGGCCTTAAACAAATATCAATTCACTGCTGTCAGCCATTAAACCTGTCATGGCATGTGTGCTGATGCAGATGCACTGTATTACATTGGCCTCATTTACAGCACCAGCATAGAAATTGCAATCAGTCTCAGACTTCAGTGTTACAGCTGTACGCTCCAGCAGCATATCAAGCAATCAATTACCCTTGCACAGAAACGCTCAAGGACTCTGCATAATTCTGCGGAAGCACTGAGTATTTCAGCTTTGAACTGCTGTTCAAAACCCACAGTTTTCACATGCATTGTATGCAACTCCACGACCGAATGAATAGATAGAAAAATAAAGCTCAGAGGAATCCACTGGTACTGAATGGATGTAATTTAAGCTGTGTTCGAGTGAGGCAGGGAACAGGAAGTCCATTGAAGGATGTGATGTGTAACCTAATTCCTTACCGTACAGATTGCCACACAGCAAACCGAGAAATGACGCCAAGCATTGATCTTCTGTCGGGTACATTGATGTAACGCCGGCTTAAGGAGATGAGCGGTTTTTCCTGCTTTGTAGCTTCAGTTAATTACGAAGTATAATTAATTTATCAATATATTCTGTGTAGATTCTAATAAAATGGAAATTATTATTTTTCAATTTTACAAATCAGAAAAAATATGCAAAGGCTCAGACATACATATGCAAAGTATATAAGCAGTTACATAAAAGTCAGTGGTTTTGTAAGTTTGAAGCACTGAATAACTTTCTAGTGCACAAAGCCTGATCAGAATCAAACAATATGCAGATATTTGCTTGTCCTTAAGAAAATATTCCATGACCGTGAAAGAGAAACACATCTCTAGGCATTCCTGAAACCCCAAAGCTGTACAAATAATGTTTGTGTCTGATACTAGATGCTTGTGATGGTAGACATAGCTGACACATAATTGGTTGAGACTTAAGTGTATGATACAGTGCCAGACAAAACCAAAAACAAAAATGATTGTTATGTATAATGATAGATCTGCAAAATCATTCCTTAGGCAGCAGAAAAACAGTCCTTCATTCATGTGTGCCTTTTTTTTTTTTATTATTGTTTATGTATTTTATTTTCTTACTTCTTTGTTTTATTTTTAATTTAGTTTTCAGTTTTTATTAGTTTTTATTAGTTTAGTTAGTTTAGTTTTTAGGGTTGTCAAAGTTATGCGCTAAGTACAGTCAAAATCTCATTTTTGTGTTAATTTTACATAAATTTTTTTCAGAGATTTTTTATTTATTTCATATTTACTTTTCATTACATGTTACTGTGCATAAGCACTATTAATATATTCTATGAGACATGATGTGAGTTCCTGTCAATGATTTCTAAGGTGTGAAATGATATCAAAACCTCAGCAAAATCTCAAGGGTGTTGTACATTTTTAATTGGCCTCCATATAAAATAAACTGTGATGGCACATTGGCAATGGTCCCATCTTTCCGCTGTAAGTCTTTTATTGTTGTCATTTTGTTTTATAGAAGACTCTATTGATTTCCCCAGATCACCAGGACAGGAAGCCACAGACTTGAATTATAAATGTGTATAAATATGAACATGTGTGCTGATGCATTGCCACATTTTCCTGCCATGATGTCTGTGTATATCTCTATGTTGGAGAAATGCTCTTCTTTCAGTAGGCAGAAACAAGGCAATCAAATAGCTTATGATTTATTCAAGCTTTGTTTTTTTTATTCCCTGGAGTATTTTCTGCTCACTTACATAATTATGTGGCTTTCTTTCACTTAGTTCTGCTCTGGAGAGGTGCACATTGCTGGCAGGCGTGATTCATCGTTTGGGCTGTGTTGCTTTACTCACTTAATTTAATGGAGCTCGGGCTACATGCCTTCCTGCCTCAGTGCTTATAAGGCCCATGTGAACTTTCTTCTACATCAGCTGTTCTAACCTATTCAGATGCTTTTCTCTGATTAAAAGCTTACTTTGGTGAGTTTGGTTTCCGCTAAATGAAGTTAATGCTTTCTTATATCTGGTCTTCGTATAGATGTTATGGTTCATAACCAATGTTTTGATTATTTACAGTATGTAGAAACCCAGAGGAACATTTCATTGCTCGGGAGTTCTCAGATATGCTCTTAACTGTAGTTATTAACATGTTCTTCTTAGGAATAATTACAGAATTACAATTGCCAGAATTACAGCCAATTGTTGACATACAGTGTGCTATAAAACTGATGTAGACAACATGTTTTAGATTATATATCTGTTTTGAAAAATGGAATACAAAGTCTCTGGATTTAATGGCAAGCTTTAGTAACTTGGCAAATCTAAGCACAGCTTGAGACTTCTTCTAGGAGATTGTTGATCAAAAATTGTTGCATCATACACAAAAAAAGCTACAATTCTGGAACATAAAATTCCAAAAATGCCTCAGTGTTGGAAGTCCAAATCTGTCTGGTTACTAACATTTGTCACTTTTAAAAATAAAGGTTCCTTATTGGCATATTTTTCCGTGAAGAACATTTAAAGTTTAAACCAGCTTTAAACAAAAGCCTGCAGTCCTTGAAACAACAACAAAAAAAAAAACAGGCCATTTTTTTGTGTGTGCCATTTTTTTGTGTTTATCTGTTTTATTTTCTTACTTCATTGTTGTCATTGTCTTCTTACTTCATTGTCTTTGTTAATGTTGTTTACTGCATTATGACTAAAACAGTAAAAAATATTGCAAAACCTTGTTTGTGTAATCAGGTTATGCAATAGCAAAATAGGGCACTGCATACAGCACCAGTAATAAGAATGATTAACAGACATGAGATCAGATCCAAGATAATGAAGCCGTGTGTTGTCGTAGAGGAGTGTAGTTTTGTGTGGTGATGCTAGAGACTGATAGACATACATTAGTTTCCGGCTCAGACTTCAGTGAGCTCATCCTATGATTACTCTGTGTGGCTGACGTATGGCCAGAGACCAGGGAACCTGGCTGCTGCTGTTGTCAGGGAAACCAAGTTGAACTCTCTGATTTCGAGACATTGTGTTCACAAGCTTAAGGTGTAATAATAAGTGGTGAATCAGTTCTTTAAGTAAAGATCAAGCTTGTGTCAAAAGCAGGGACATTCAGTGTCACTTATTCTGACATGTTGTGCCATAGTGCTCACAAAGGCAATGTGGGTTTGAATCATTTCCTGATCTTTCTCTAGTATCACACTAAATAAATAGGGAGCAGAAATATAGAAAAGAATCATGAAACTATAATCTAAGAATTCTTTTTTTTTTTTTATCTATTTATGCAACTGTTCAAATGAACCCCACCAGATGGACACAAGTGCTAGAGGCTTCATGTAAAATCTGAAAGAATTTAAAATGATTTGAAAATATAAGGAAAGCAATCTATATAGTTTTGTAATTTACTAATGTATAGTTTATATGCAATTTATTCAGCTTTTTCTGCTTGCTTCCTGCTGCTTTGGGTCAATATTTGTCATAAAAATAAATGTGTTAAAATTTATAATGATTAAAAATTATTTATTTATTTATAATTATATTATTTAAAAAATATGTTGAAATAAGTCTTTAATCTTCTATTATTGGGTAGACAAATTGGTTGAAAATATATAAATCATCATATATGGATGTTTAAAAACCCTTGACCGTTTGCTTCTCACAAATGTCAATAACAATGCATCACTTCTCAAACTTTCTCTCACTTTTTCAGAAAACATCTCTGACTGAATATTTGTCACTTTCTGGATCACTTGCTCAGTGCATGTGAAATCTATGACAAAGTGCCATTGCACTATTCTATGATCTTGAATCATAACTTTCTAGTGAACATCTGCTACTAATAAATGAATGCAATGACTACCTTCAATTCTAAATGACCACTCTTAGCATTTCCACTCTAGAGGTCAAAGTTTAGAATATCAACTACTAGACATCTTGAGCTCATGAGCGCTCTTCTTCGCTTTGATGTGTAGTTGGGAGGGCTGGAGCCGTTTCGACATTCCATGTGGAATCTATATTAAACGCAGTCAAGATTATAAAGTCTTCCCTCCTGCTGACGCACACAAAGAAACTGGCCTTTACGGTCCTATAGAGGGAAGCAGTGTTTAGAAAGGTGTCAGCTGTCTGTGTGAGAAGCTTGCATGGTGCGCTATTTCACTCGAAGGGTGCTATTAACTGTGCAGCATCTAACACCTCCGTGCTGTAAAGCTAGGAGAGACTGAGCTTAGGAAAACACTCTCAGACACCCATGGTGTCAGCCCTCTCACCCCACTGTTTACATTCCTCTCTCACACAGCATGGGAAATCACCCTGTGTGTCTGACACCAAAACAGCATTACCCTCTGCTCAAAGAGACCAGTGATTTAGAACATAATTGCACTGTATTTTCTTTCAGCTACATTATCCAAGAGTCTCTTAATTTTCTGTTCTGTTCTCCTGTTTCGTGTATACTGGTGTCATTGTGATTACCATGGCATAACAATTTTGGAAGGATGAATAAAAGCCGTATATGTATATATATATATATATATATATATATATATATATATATATATATA
>JAUMHE010000029.1:1743569-1758768 GCA_032359235.1 Enteromius mattozi | reverse complement strand
AGAGGAAACGGGGTTATTTATAGTAGGTGGAAAGGAACTGATTGGGCAGGTGTCATGAGGGATTGGTTAGATAATGCAGGGCCAGCCGTGATCGATTCGTCCAGCTTCCTCCCGAAACTCGTTTATTATCATAAACATCACTTATATTTCCTGACCAAAAGTGTTAACCTCATTTTCACAGATTTCACATGCATTATTGCCAAGTAATGTAGTTAAAAATGTTTCAAATCTTTATATCTGTGAAAATAAACATGCCACTTCCTGAATATTATGTGAGTAGCAATGAGTAGCAAAGTGCCATTAAACATTGCTTGTCAAGATGAATAACACAGCGGCAGAAGAGATACAGTCTAGAGAGAATGCCCTTCATTTCTTTCTTTGAAGAATAATGTATGATGTTGTTTTCATGTGTAGCTCTATGTGTCCCACAAACCCTGCCCTGGGATTATAGTGAATATACAATACACAATCCTACGCAACACTGAATGAATAATATATGCATTTTTTAATTTATATATTTACATCAATTCTATAGAAACTCCTTTTCTAGAAAGCACAATCCACTGGTAGGACAAAATGTCCAATATGACTAAAAGAGCTACAATTCTGACCTTGCAATTGATAACAGTCATGCTTGTTCAGAACAGAACTGTTGAAAAGCCTAAAGGTGTTTATTGATTCTTCCTGTATTACTCCATATACTGAGTTCTGTCTCTGTAGAACATAAGTATGAGGGTATTGCTGGATAATTTGGGCTCACCAATTTGTCTCCTGGCACCCACAGTGCACTGCAACTGACAGATATGGCACAATGAACAAGGACATGTTGTTATTATTGTTGTTTAATAGCATGGTAAGCTTAGATTATTTCGAAGCAGTGTTCCGAAAAGAAAATTAAGTAAATGGAAGTTGGAGAACTGTAGCCGCTCTGGCTCGTTTAAACTGGATCACGACGCACAAAATGGCAACTTTAGAAATATGCTAAAACCCTGTCCATAAGGAATGTCTATAATAAAGTCTCTGCGAATAAAGCTGCAGTTTCTTCATGGAGCATTATCATTCTTTATTTGAGCAGTCTGGATACTTTGAGCTGTGCAGTGAAGACAGATATAGTGCTTAAGTCTTTAAATGAGCAGCTGCACCACATGAAAGCACAGGTATGTTGGTTTAGATGACAGCAAATGGTATTCATGTAGTTCACTGTATTCATCTGCATTTCTTTAAAACTGTTCTTTTTACAGTATCTCTGCCTTTATAGCTGAAGTGTGTCATTTATGTGCTATTAGTGCCACTAAAGGCAAAAAAGCAAGGAAACGGCAAAAATGATCAACTCAAATATTTTACTTTTCTTTTTCTCTGCTGTCTGCCTTTTGTTGGACATGCAGATATACCTGTTCCAAACGTTTTTGTTGATTTGTGTTGCTGTTTCGGGTTAGATAGTATACTCAACAAACAACAACAACAACAAATAATTAAATAATAATAATAATAATTATTATTATTAGTAGTAGTATTATTATCATAAAAGAATATATATATATATATATATATATATATATATATATAGTCAATTTATTATCATTATTATTATTATTGAAAATACTAACAACAACAAAAATGTTATTATTAAATAATAATTATATTATTTAATACATATTTTGTCCATTTATATTACTACTACTACTAATAATAATAATAATTATTATGATTATAGGACAAAATATTTATTAAATTATATAATTTGTATTATACAATTATTATTATTAATAGTAAAACAATTATTTTGAAATATATTTAAACTGATCGTAAAGTGTCACCATATTTAATTTCCTGGGATAGTGTGTGTGTGTGTACATTTAATATATATATATATATATATATATATATATATATATACATACACATATATGTGTATATATATATATATATATTTGTTGTAGTTCATGATACTTGATGCAAACTGGATCTTTCTGTAATGTGTTACCATAAATACAGAGTCTGGTAAGAATATGATAAGATGCATGCAATGCAAATCTTATTGAAAATGGAATTTTTAGGCTGGGCTCTAGCACTGCAATGATGTTAGCCAGGATAAAATTTTTATTTCTTCCCTAGAACATCACCCCCCAGAACGTCCACTGAGATTTCATTCTTCCTCTTCAAAAGGATTTTAATGATATAAATGTGACCTCTTTTTTATCCTCCACTTCAGTTTCTTTTGCAACATAATTGATTCTTCAGTCCGAAGGTCTCTGTACCATAAAGGTGTGCGCTGCAAATTATGGTCAGATTTGAAAAGCAGTGACCTTTGAAGTGCCTCGTGATAGTTGGCTCTTCACGATTTTAGCCCAGGAGTTGGTTCTTCATTCTGATGATATAAGAATGGCTAGAGGACATAGGATGGAGGGCGATCACTAGAGGCTGACAATAAGTGCGTATGTGATCCAACATGTCTGCCTGAATATGTGATTTCACTCAATTTCAAGCTTGACTGCCCCTGCACGACTCTCGCGTTTCCTTAAAATATTCCCAGAAAACATTTATCTAATCCCTTTCAGGGCTTCTTGGCTCTGTAGGCTGGATAGCGCACAACTGGGAAAGAAAAGTGTCAACTTTGCACATGCAAGCGTTGTATTTGTACTGCTAATGCTGTCAGTTAAATAAAAAAAATACCTAATTAAAATAAAAGCCTTTTTTGGAGAGAATTGGGCTTTCCTACCCTTCGATAGTTTTTTTTTGTTTTTGAGTTTCCAGTTCACTTTTCACATTTAACTCTGCCAGCTTTAATTTGAATAATCGAACTTCAAAGGCTTCTTGTTCAGTGCACAGCCACCGTGTGCCTGTGCACTGAACGCCTGCCATTCTGCTCTGAAATGGTTTGTGCCTTATCTCAATAGACAAATGTCTTCTCATCTTCAGCATGGTGATTTCAACATCTTGTGGGTCTAACAATTTGACTGGCTCAGTGACCAGCAACAAGCTTGAGGTTGTAAAGTTGGGGGTAAAATGTATTTCGAAACCGGTTTAACTTGCAAAAAAGGGGCTACTACAAAAAAGTTGTATTAATAATAATAAAAAAATCATAAAGCAGGAACAAATTGTTGGTGGGCATCCTGTCCTAAAGGCAGGATTAACAACTGGTATTTGGGTACGTGTCCGGGGGCAAAGTGTCTAGAAAGGGGCAGCACCACACCCAGGGGGGCACCATGTAAGAAAAGAAAAGAAAAGAAAACACTAGGTGAAGAGCCTAAAAATAATAATAAAAAAAACTATATATATATAAAGTTTTTTTAAAAGCAAAACGATTTATTTTTATTTTGACACTTAAATGTCAGGAAACTCTTAGAATCTTAACAGTAAAATGGGGAGATAAAGGCAACACTTAATGCAAAACAATGTTTGGTGGGTTCAAACATCTACTATTTGGCATATTTAAATGTCAGCAATCTTGCCAGCAAAATAGAGCGATACAGAGGCCATTTTTGAGGCATTTAAACATTTACTGTGTCACTTACATACATTATATCACAGCAATATCACTGGTAAAATGGAGAGAAAAAAACAATAAAACATTTTTGGGGGACGTCAAAATCCAATAATAACATGCTTGAATTATTTTGAACCTAAAAATAATAACAACAAAATTCTGTTATTTTCCAAGCCTGCTGATGAATAAAACAAAGTGTGTGAAAAGTGGATTTGTTGCAGCAAAAAAGGATGAGTTGATAATGAATAGATGAATAAACAAATAGAACACATGAATGACTTCTTATTTCAACTCAGAGGCAAAGCTGAATGTTCACAGAATATTAAAAAGTTGTGCCTTTCCTGTTAGCTCTGAGGATTTGACTGTGGGCACAATAAAGATTATTTTTTTTGTTGTTTATTTTAAATACTGTGTTTATATGATATGCACTTTTTTCAAAATACATTATGCTCTTAGATATAGAGTTTAATTGTTTTGTCCCAGATCTGGACATGGACAGTGAAAGGTCAAAGCATTTTTTGTGCATTTTGTTTGGTCAGTTCTGTCTCGCTCCAGTGCACAAAGTCAATACACATTGAGGTCAAGTGAATATCGAGCGTAACGCATGGAAATGTCATTTTGTTTCTGTCCTTCGGATTTCAGCATATAAATCATTCGCACAAAACAAATATGCCACCAGAGCAAACTGATGTCCTATGGAGAGAATTTCACCTCACAACAAGATATGTCAGAGGGTTAGATTTAAACTTTGGGTAGAAGATTGTGATGCCTCTCACAAAATGGCTTTAATATTGCACCTGTACTGAGTGAAGCTTCATAGGCTGCACCTGGTACACTGATTCACCTACAAGTTGTTCTTTTGATTGAAACAAGCCTTTAAAGATGTTAAAGATATACTAACCCCTTTTCAATGCATTGCTAAACATATTACAAATTGTAAATTGTAAATTGTATTGTAATTTACAATGTATTGTAGGAACAAACATTGGTTTGCTAAATTAATCACAATGTAATGCCAAAAGAAAAGAAAAGAAAGAAAGAAAAAAAAACATATTTTAAACTCTGGAACAAATTCATGCAGTTTTGGAACAATGTGTTATATATATATATATATATATATATGTACAAAATATATAAATATATAAATATATAAGTATATAAATATATACATGTATATGCATGTCAATATTTTAAAAAGATATACTGAATGTATATACATATATATATATATATATATATATATATATATACACACAAAATAAATTGTGTAAACAAAAACTCTTATTTTGGATGTGATTAAGTGGATATTTTTCACAAATTCACCTTGTATGTTCCCTCTGTTTTGGAAGAGAGGGTGAGTAAATGCTGACAAAATTGTTTGTTTATGGGCGAACTCTCCCTTGAAATGAAAACGAAAGAGCCTATTCAAGACAGCCTGATTAGAACAAAGACCTGTTGCCAATTCTAGTGTCCTTTTCCTCATAACAGCTCTTCCACTGTACCACACACACAGCCGGCCCAGAAAAGCCTCATTGTGCTCTCTTGCTGGGCTGGTGGGTTAATGTAATGTGAAATATGAAGTCAGACTGCGCAGACCGTGGTTAGATTTTATAAACACTAATCAGTCTGGAGATGTTTTCTCCAAGGATGTGTGTTCCATAGGCCAGCACACATTAACACCGCTTAAAAACATGCACAACCCATTTTGCCTTCATGGCAGTTGGGAAAAGGAGACGTGTCTTGCTTGTTTATGAGATAAAAACCTGACGGAAAAAAAAACAAAACTGAATGGTAGGATGACACTTGTGATGTGCAAATGGAAAAAAAAATCGCATTATACTTTTAGATATTGGGAGTACTGGGCTGAATTAATAACCCACTGTTTGTTGGTTGAATTCTTGAGCCCTTTTACTAGAAACCCTGCATAGTACTACATTTTTCTTTTCTAGAATGCAGCCTAAACTCATAGTTCACCACCAAAAAAAGAAAAGAAAAAGATGATTTCTTTTGTCTGTGGACGAAAAAATGTTTTTCACAGCTGGTTTCCATACAATGGTGACCAATGAATGGTGAACCAATTACAAAAATTTTAAAAATAAATGTCGTTTTTTTTTTTTTTTTTGCTGAATTTCTAAAAAGGAAAGCAAGTCAACATTTGGGTGAGTAAATAATGACACAATATTCATATTTAGCTGAACTATCCCTTTAATCGTTTTAAAGACTGTCCTAGAAGTCTCTTTGAAATGCCTAGAGGCATTTCCAAACAGCTCTTTCTACGCCGAACACAATGTTGACCGAAGGAATTTACATCAAATGACAACACAGCCCTGCTGTGGCATATTTGAATGTAAATCTCTGAGTCTGCTCACAATTCTTCCCCGACTCGGTAGGCAGAATCTATTTAAATATAACACTCGTCAGCAATTGTGTGGGCTTTTGTTTGAAGATCAAGTCTCCCAGACGATCACTTGAATGCACTTGTCCATTCAAATAAGACACAGGCTGATATCATTCCGCGTGCATTCAACAGACAAATCAAGACTTTATTAGTTAGCCTGAAATGTCCGTGAAAGAGGCAATGAAATGATAGCTGGAGCGCTTAGCAAAGATACAAAGGATCCAAAAATGCTTCAATTTTCTGTTTTAACTACAAAGCAGGAAGGATGGCAATTGGCAAAGAAAACTTTATGTGGGAGTGTTCATCCATCTGCCCGCACAGATGGGGAGAACTAGCGAGTGAAAGACCAACATGAGCCAGCCACACAACTACAAACAGTAGGTCAGAGCAAATATCCACAGAACAGATCTGCTGATTCCGGCTACAACAGAAGGGCTGTCTGTGATACATATCATTTTTTCAACAAACCACCTCTTTTCAATCTTTATCTATTGACAAAGGGACAGGAAAGGCTGTTGCGCAGAATATCAATGCGTCTGACTTTTATTGCACTTCTCAAATCGCAGTCATTTGATTGGCCTATTGCTTTGGGGAGAATAGGAAGCAGGAGCGGATGGCTGAAGATGGGTGTTTGGGAGCTGGGCTTGTCTCTCTGTGGGAAATCAATGATATTTGTTTAATTATTGGATGAACTTAATCAGTTCCACTGCTGTAATTACTAGCACTGCCTAAAAGTCATTATAAAATCATTTGTTTTATGCCATCTCTGGCTGAAATAATGAATACAAGCAATTTTGCAGAGGAATGTTTCTAAATTAAAGAAGATAAATATTAAAGTTTTTTTTTTTTTCATGTTTAGTTTTAGTTTGCATGGCTGCTGTTCACCGTGTCCTTTAGCAATATAGATTTGACACGTTGTCAATGATTATTTTTGACAGCAGTCATTGACCGTGTCGCTTCCAGAACCCAGCTGAAGCGTCGGGATACTAGGAATAATTGAGAATGACATTGTATTAGAAGGATTAATGTTACAAGTAGGTTCACATCTTTATCGCTGCGGGTGTGCATTTACAGAGCTACAAATGAAATGTGAGCATGAGCGGGAACATTTCCATTCCTAACATTTAGCTGAGGAAATTTGCGAGCAGATAACATATTAAGTTAATGATACAATTCTAACTAATTGAAGACAGATGGAATCTTCACTGGAGCAAATAATTGTTTTACTCCTTAATCACGTCAATTAACAAGCGCAAGATCCACAGCAAACCTTGGCTGAAATAAATGTGACCTCACCCACACTGGAAATTAAAAATTACTCTGATTAAAGAGGTAATTCGTAAAAAGAAATAGGTGTGAACTGGGTGCTTAGGAAAGAGACAAGTTTATTCATACTTTTGCCAGTTTTGGCTGATGAACGTTTGTGCAAGACGTTCTATCATTCTGTTTATCAGTATCTTTAGGGTGAGATAAACAAGCAGGCAATTTAAAAATGAAAAAACATGATTTTTTTCCCCTTTTTCTTGAACTCTTGTGTCTGCCACAGTTCGGATCAAAGCATGAACGTTTAATCACAGTTTCAGTGCTGAAACCACATGGATCTTGGTTTTAAACAAGCAAGTTTTAGCCGTTTATGAGACCGATATGTGGACAGAATGTTTTAAAATAAAATCTACCGATAGTAGATAGTTCGGCTATCAAGACTAATGTAAGAGATTAAGAATTGTACTCAAACTAACTGCATGATATTCAAATGTATTAATGACAAAATAATCACATAAACAAGAAATAAAAGGTACAGTCTGCAATAAATGCATTGCAAAAGATGCAATTTTTAAGAGACATGCATTTTACCTTCTACAAAGCGATTACATTTCTTAAAATTTTAAAGCTGAAACTCATGCTAATCTAAACTAACAATGATTAATACCAATTTAGCTTTATCAGCAAATCACATGACAAAGTAAGCTTGATTTGTCTTTGTCTTTGACTTAGTATCAATGAACACATCCTGCTGTTGACTACCTGCTGTCTTCTCACTTCTTGTCCTATTTTAGATGCTTCTCCTTTAAGAGTACAAACACACAGTAGATCACCGCACTTGACCGCTCCTGATAGGACCTAAGAAATACCTGGCTCTTATCTGTGTGTTTGTAAATCACTCCTGATTTATTCATTTCCTCCATTTCCTCCAGAGCTTTACAGAACAATCAATCGCCCTGTTAGCTGGCCCTGATCGAATGTGAGCTGATAAGTCAAATGTTCTTTGTCATTGAGCACTATATAACAGTGTTTTTTTTAGCCTTATATTGATTGCTGATTTTCTTTAGCTCAGCAAAGCCTTTCAATATAAAATTGTCAGGCTACGTGTCAGGTATACCTGAAATAAGGCCAATAAGAACACTCAATACAATAAGTGCTGACTTGTTGCATTTTCACTATTAAAGGTGCTGCAAGCGATGTTATTATTATTATTATTTTGAATCCCAATTATTAAATATTCCAATTATGTACATGTCAGGTAAATGTCCTGAGAAATCACACCTGTTTTGGAAACAAATGCCCACCACACACTATTTTAGCCTATCAGAAATTCACTCTGTAAGTACTGTAAATCATTTTGCGCTTTTGGCTTGCTGACATCTGTGGTTGATTGGGATTTTTATGAGAGTATGCAGTGTAATTCATTAGATAAGATACCATTTTCTTTTAGAGCACATTTAAAAGGCAAATGCAATTACACAGCACTAAACAGAAGTGCAATGTGTTGGTTTAAGCACCCAGACTAAGACAGAAATGGCATTTTCTTATTAAAAACGGAAATGTAGGCTGGGGGTACATGTTTTCTGAACAACGACTGACAAAGTGAGCGCTTAAAACCTATTTGAATACATTCATAATTTTGAAATCCTGTTTGGTGTCTCTAGTGGTGTGGAAATGGCACACTGCTCCTTTAAATCACGTTGATTAATCAGTTTTTTACTCACTGGATTTCTTGCACACTCTGAAGGTGTTCAATCCGATTAACTCGCTAATCAGATTAGCCAAATAAACATTAATCCCATTAATTTAAAGCATCACACTGCAGTTCAGTCATTGTCTGATGTGCTGAAACGATCATCAAGCCATGAGCTCATTTTCAAAATCAAAGCAAGAGCTCACCGGCTCCCCCTACTGACTGCATTGAAGTCTGGAAGGATTAGGACACGTTTGTAGGCAGAAAAAAGGTGGCAGGAGAGGTAAAACCATGTGCATGAGCAGCAGGCAAGGGTTCAAGTAATTTTCTTTCTCCATCACTTGCTCTCTTTGTACCCTGGTATTATTTAAAGATAGCGTCGCTTTCAGAAGGTGAACACCAAAACAGCTCAGTGCCGGCGAAGCATTTATCAAATAGATTGAACCCGTGACAGAACGGACCACAGCTTCATGTTTGAGGGGGTGAACGAGAAATGCCTTCTATGTATGGTATAATTTTCTTCAGCAACAACAGTTTTTGTCGACTAACGTGTCCTTGGCTTATGCTGAACATTGAGGGTTGGTAATTAAATTGAGAACAATAGTGCTCAAAAGGGTCATTTCAACAGCAGGAGCGCATTAAAAACGCACACAAAATGCAACAACATAGCGTTATGGTAAGCGGATCCATAACTGTATTTAGGTCGATGACAAAAAAGAATAGTCACTTGAAAGTCATTTATGGGCAGTTGAACGGGGAGTGCAAAGACAGCAGCCACCTCAAATGCGTTCATTTTGGACAATGATCCTCCGGTGGTCCAGTATATGCAGCCCGATTTCTTTTTAAACGCTCGTGTTCTTCTGCAGAGTGCATGCAAATGGGGCCCTGGCTTAATTACCATTTAGCAGTCTAATAGCAAGAGCAGAAGAAACTTCTGCAACACAGTCACTGCTGGGCATTGTGCAGAGGCAAAGCCCCTGGACTGAAATATTATGTAAATTATTAATTTCCTCATAGACTAACACAGTTGTGCTATTTGGTTACCCACAGGCGTGCCGCTACATGTTAATTAATCTCACTGAGAGGGGAAAATATCAGAAAAATCTCATTTTATTATGCAATCATGATTAACACAAGATATTGCTGCTCAGGTGTGTTTATATTATATTACATTATGAGGTGATTCATGTTTTTCACTACAAAAACATAATTTTACTGTAAAATAACACTGCAAAAAAGATTTTCTTTTGAAGTTATAATAAAACAAGGTTTATCCAATTACATTCTACAAGAAAATACTATACTGAATACTATAAAAAATAGTATGTTATCTTCCCCCATGTATATTTAAATATTATTTTACAATAAAATGAGCTGCATGTTAATTAAGTTTTAGCATATTTAAACGCTACTTCAGATTTCTAGTCTTTTTGTTTTGTTTTGAAATGTAGACCAGTGGGATATTTTTTGCTTCATTAACTCCGTTTTCAAATCAAAATGAATCAAAATGTATTATTAAAACACATCAAGCAAATTGTCAAGATACAATATCTGACACATGGCAATATTTCCAAATTTGAAGGAGAATAGACAGCAGCTATGCAGACCAAAAATAAGCACAGAAAGAAAGCATGATTTGTTGTAACATTGTCGTTACATAATCTTAAAAGTATGGTTCACTCAGAAATTAAAATTCGGCGATAATGTCGTTCCAATCCTGTATGACTTACTTTATTCTGTGGCAAACAATATATATATATATATATATATATATATATATATATATACACTGAGAAATGTTTCAATCGATTTTGCCCAAATAATGACAGTCACTGTGTTTGACTTCCATTTTATAGAAAATAAAGAAAAGACATTTTTCAAAACATCTTCTTCTTGTGTGGAAGCATTATTTGAATTCCCATGCCATTCTCAGCACCTCTGTCCTGGCAGTGTGCGTGCCGTTTGCCATTTTAGCCAAAGCAAACATTTAAAAGTCGAATGTTTGTTTATCCACATTATTGATTTACATTTCCATAAATTTGGTTGAGAGAGCCTTCTGATGGCTGCATGTTTAATAGATAGGCCTGCGTGCTAGTGGGAGCAGAGCGTTATCTGCATTTTCAGACTGAGGGAAAGCTTTGAAATCATGCCTAAGACTAATGAAAGAGGAGCAGAAGGAAGGAAGGAAGGAATGAGCCACGGAGAGGTGTGATCTACCTACGGAGAGATTACCATGTACCCCTGGGCTCTCATCTTACACTGTGTGGGGAGGCGTATGGTATCATTCGTTCACATGGCATCGCGGTGAAGAAAAGGTCTCGTAGCCGAGGTGTTAAGATTTATACTCCATCTATAAATCTGCAGGAAGGATCCCCCACACCAGATTTTTAATATCATGCCCATACCACACTCTCTGCCCATGGACAATATGTTCAACTGACTTTGACAAATCAAACACTTAAGAAATACGACAATATCCCTCACGGTGCAGCTCTGCAGGGAGGAGGAATGGATGCACAACAGCGAGTGTGAGAATATTTCTCTGAAAAAGGTGGCACAGGATGTAGGAGAAGAAATAAACAGCCAGTTTATCCACAGGATGGATGGTGACATCATTATCTGCCCATAACAGCATCCCCAACTATTTGGATGGAAACTTTACCCACTGCACAGAATAATTGCTCACTCTGGGGTACAGCGAGGCTGCATGGCTTTCAGAAAACAGTACTATGTAAAAAAAAAAATAAAAATCTGCACAAATCAGATCATTCTTGATCGGATGTTAAAACAAACTGCATTGGGATTTGAAGGAAATTCCTGCTATATGTCAAAGTTTGAAGTAATAGAGTTGCCCCTAAAATATATTGAATATATAACTATAACATATTATTTGGATTTATATTTCTAAACAGCACAAAAGTAACTGTATGTACTATGTACTTTTTAAAATATTATATATATATATATATATACTGTAATATAGACAAATATATATATATATATATATTTGTCTATATTACAGTATACACTTACTTTTGTATTGTATTTCAGAGACAATGTAGTGACTCATTTAATAAAAAAAAGAATACATATTTTATATAATGTATGTACAGTAATAGATGCTGACATAATATACAGTAAATAAATAATATATTTAAAAAATAAATTACATTTGTTTTCAGTTGATCTGGCTGTATCAAAATTATTCAAGCAATTTCAATTTTAAAGAACTTTATTAACATTTATGAGAAATTTGCCAATGTGACATAATATACCATAAAAAAAGAAATAACCAACGTAACATAACATACATTAAATTTATATAAGATTTATATTACAGCTATTTGTTGTGACAAATTATTGCAATATTCAAATATTAGTAGCAGTGTTATGACATAATTTTTCTTTATAGTAAATTTAGTTCCATATAAGTTTCTAAAGCATCATGTAGAACATTTTGTTTAGATACAGATATAATCTCTTACAATTTTAGGTACAGTACTATGCTATATTCAATAACCATATTCTATATTATTAACGAAATGGCAAATATTACTGAAAGTAAAGTTCTCCAATCATAACATAACATCAAAGAGCATATAACCAACTTCTTTAAAACCATCCATGCAATGTTTTTACTCACTGTACTTGCACTTGTGAATCATTCAAAACAACATGAATGCATAAAACCGATCCTACTCCTAGAGTCATGTTTAAATGAAATCTACTCAATGCATATTCAAATGCATGTAAATGATGTAATCGAAGAAGAATACAGCTATGGTTACACCAGACCCAGTTCCTGATGTGACTTCAGTAACCTGACACTCGGTCTGAAGCTCAGAATGATAATGTTTTGATTGATGCACAACCCACAAACCTATTCATTACCTGAGCCCCCTCCCATTCCCCAGTCAGACCCCTCAAGTCCAGCATAGCCGCTACTTATTAAACACCAGACGCTCAACTTACCTAGTTCTGGAACCCGGTGCTGTAATTGCCTTTGGTTTTTCACCTTATCTGCTCCTCCCTGGTCCTTGAGCAGCTTTCTCTTTCTCACAATGTTTCTGGCAAAGGTCTATTGATCGGTCAAGCTGTGTTTTCAGTAGTCTATTGTTGCCACCGGTTAGATTGGAGCTCCTCTCTGGCTGCCTGTCGCGGTTGCAATGAGGAGGCTGAGAAACGTGTGCACCTTGCTCTTGCTCTAACTCGGTCTCTCTCTGACTATCCGTCTCTCGCGCCCTCCTCTCTCTCTCTCTCTTTCTCACACACACGCTATCTGTGTGTCTCCCTCCCTCACCCAGTGACACCCCCCGTTCTCGTTCTCTTTCCTTCTCCTACCATGCCTATGCCTCTCTACCCCCTGTCTTGTTCTCTCTCTCTCTCATTGTATTGATCTGCCAGCGCTGGCGTTCTCCTCCTGCAGCCTCTAGAGGGTGTTCCAATAGCCGACAGTAGCCGGTCCAGAACTAATCCCACTAGCTTCAGTACGGCATCGCTCTGAAAGAGCTGGAGAGAAAGGAGAATGGAGAGAGAGACAAAAGGATGAGATCTGGATTCACTCTGACACTAAAAAGCCTGTTAAATTTACAGTAAAAGGTGGGAGCTTTTGTTGGAACAAGTTCACTGTGAAAATACAGTGACAACATTTTAGGCATTGCATTTTTGGTCCATATTTCACAGTCCATTACAATATATTATCTTTGATGGGATGATAATATACCAGCCTGTTTATACTAATATAATAAACTTGGTATTTATGAATATAGTGTACCCAGGTGAAAAATAAATATATTTAAATTGTGCTTTTTTAGACATATTTAATATATTTAAATTATACTATACTAAGTGCATATTAAATGTATTATTTTGAAACAACTTTAAGTATATAAAGTGTATTTTAAGTAGGGCTGCAGCTATCGAATATTTTAGTAATCGAGTATTCTACAGAAAATGTCATCGAATAATCGAGTAATCGGATAAAACGTTTTTGCTTAATTAAAGAGCAATATTAAATAAGCAAGAGAAAATAAGACAGGTCTCTTAAAATGAACAACTAATTGGTTACTTTTTTGGGGGAAAAAATACATTTTATTTATTGATGATATTTATAAAATGTTTAATATTAATATTAAAATATTAGGTAAAATATTATTACCGTACAGTAAGTTAATGGCTGTGCATTTATAAACCCTATTCATTGCGATCAAACTAAAATGATCACACCTGTTGTATTGAGCTCATTAGACTTAGGGACATGGTTACAACAATTTATTCAACTTTCAGTATTCAAACTAAAGTATCAAGTATTCATCCAAGCCATGTTTTTTTTTTGATTACATAGTATTACGTAGGTTCAATCGTAAAAGCCATGCACAACTTTATTGGCAGTAAACTCATTCCTTTGATAAGTAGCCATGGTATAAGCTGATAAATATCCCGGTATAGTGTAGCCGTGCGTTTACACCACCGCCGGCGAGAGCGTCAACTTCCGCTCTCGCTGCCCTGCGAAGCGGTGGACTGCATTCTGACTGGTTGCCGCTGAAACGCGTCATAGCTCATTACCATAAAGTTAACCTTGATTTCAACTCTCCTCGACACTCTCGTCGTCCATGACGCGCCGCGCCGCCTCTCGCCGCCAGCTTACATTTAAAATGAATTAATTCCGGCCACTTTGACGCTCTCGCCGTCGGTGTTCCCTCCACATCTGTCATGCTGTAACGCCGGAGGCATTGCCTTGTGTTCATGTTTTCTGTCCATGTGCACTGTGTATGTTTTCCATTGTGTCATGTGCTCCGTTCTTTGTTTACATACCTGTTCCTTGTGTCTTTGCCTTGTTTGTAGCTCCGCCCCTTTCATTAGTGTGTCATCCCCTGCCAGCCGTGTAGTCCAGGTGTCTTGTGTCTAGTCTTTGATTACATATGATATAAATATCTCCCTCTGTCTTGTGCTCCCTGTCGGTTGTTAAAGTTACCCTGTGTATGTTACGCGTTTGTCTGCGTAGGCTGCGCACCTTCGTCAGCATTCATGTATTTAGTTCAGTCTTGTTTTTAATCTTCATTTGGAATTCCCTGTCTCTGAGCCTCGGCCGCGACAACACCGGCGAGCCAGCATGACAGAACAACCGACCAGATAAAAGAGATGGCATTCACCACGGGACTCAGCGCGCTCGTCCACCGAGCCCCGTCATTCAAGGACTTTGTTGCGGATTATTACGAGCTGGCCGAACGATCGGGTCTCGGTGACTCAGTTCTCTCCACGGTATTCTGGAGCTCAGCCCGTCAGTTTAGTCCTGTAGAACTCCCGGACGTGAGAGATTTGCCCTGGAGGTCGGCGGTGTTTCTTTGTTTAATGACTG
>JAUMHE010000029.1:1716844-1736989 GCA_032359235.1 Enteromius mattozi | reverse complement strand
ACATGAACTAGGAGATACAGGAGTGAATCAGATCTCTGCTCTACTGAAGGATAAACACTGTCAGCTCAACACACTGAGGTGAGTATCTTACAGCATTTCACATGTCACATGACTAGTGATGTTACAGCAGTCTGTTTTAATTCTCATTTGAGTTCAAACCTACATTATACAGCTTGGAAGAGCTGAATTTGCTAAATTTGTCTGAAATAAGATATTTTTGAATAGGGTAATTTTCATTTTTGGGTGAACTATCTCTTTAAATGCACAGGAGCTGGAGACAATAATGTGAACACATTAGAAATAGGCAGGATTTTATCAATGTGTTCACCATGGTTTGCCTTTAATACAGCTTCCAAACCTTCTAGAATAGTTTCATACATTAAATTTACTCTGTAAAAATTGATCATCAAGCAGTACTAGCTCCCTCACAGATGAACTGAAAGCCTTTAATGCTTGCTTTGATGGTGAAAACACCTGACGCTCAGTTTTTTAAGCAGTGAGGTGTTGTTCAATCTGAGCAGGGTGAATGCTCATAAAGTGTCTGGTCCTGATGCTCTTCCTGACCGAGTGCTCATATAAATTAGTGGTGTCACAATTAGCGCTTTAAAGAATGCAATTAATTTTTTCAGATTACTGCGTTAAAAATATTCAACGCAACTAACACAGGGGCGTGGCTAGGATTGGTCACCCCACTCACAACTGTTGCTGCTATCACTTTTTCTCTTGACAATAAGTGCATTTATTCAGTCGCAGAACGTCTTTACGACCACATCAAATGGGAGACATTTCAGACGCGTTCCACATTCAGCAGCGGCAGCTCTTAAAGAAAAAACAGCCAAAATAACCTCTAATAACCAGCTGCTGTGACGTCTATTAATCAAAGGACAAAGAAAAAAGGGGATAGCTTTATGAATTCATCTATATTTAATTTAGAATGTGTCTCATAACTTCATTTTCTGTATATTTCTGCTGAAGTGTACAAGTAATTATGACATTTATTATAATAGTTTATGTGAAGATTGTTTTAAGTTCACTTAAATTAGAAGTTCTTTTTTTTTAAGTCTAAATGTTAAAATTGCTAGCTCTCGATTACAGTATACTGTAATGATGAAGATTATAGTCAATGGTTAAAACATTTGGGAGGGGGGATAGTTTTCTAAAGAAATCAGTATTGGTATTCTAATGGTTTTATGTGAAGATTGTTTGGTTTAATGGTTTTATGAGGTAGCTTTGTAATGTTGAATGGATATTCAATGATTAAATAGCTACTACATCAGAGTAATGCTGGTCTTCAGTCACAAAAAAACATGCTATTATACAAATATAAAAAATGTACTGTATTTATGTAGTTTGTACATTAATTTAATGTTTGAATGTGAAATTATTGCAATATAAAATATATATTTAAAAACGTTACTGTTAGTTCAAATTAATCACGATTAAATTCAGAAAAATATTCATTTAATTGGTTATGTTTTTTTTATCGATTGACAGCACAAATATATAAATATAAATACACATATTTATATATGTATATTTATTTTCATAAATATAGTTCCATTTGCATTTCTGGTTCGATGCTGACTGAATTTCATTGTCTCTGATTATCTAGATTAGATTCAACTTTGTCATTGTTCAATGTAATCTAATCTAATTAGTATGTAACTTTATTTATTTATTTTTGTATTTTTATTTATTTTATGATGAACCTGTTTAGCTCAGACAGTTTCCTTTCACTTCCATGTAGTTAAAAACAGTGGGCACACACAGCTAGCTAGACTCTGTGATAGATAAACATGTAGCCCTGTTTTAGTTTATGTACTTGATGCAGCATTTATTCATGATAAACTTAATACGAATGCTGTTTATATCATGTGCAATAGCTTACAGTCCGGTAGCCTATGGTCAATGTAATAATTTCTATAATAGTTTAATACTATGAAATAATTTATTAAGTGAACCGAAGATGTCCCTTTGGTCATAGACTCATGTTTGTGCTGAACTCTTACGAAGCAAACACACTCCTTCGATCCATGAAGGTTTCCCTCAGGTACTGTACTCAATCTCAGTCTGAAGCGTCTGTCACATGCTGCTGTTAATAATTAAGCTAAGTGTCTTCTCATTACATAAGAACATACTGATATATCAACGTTGACATTGATGTTGACATTGGCATTTGTATCGCGATGCATCGTTTCTATTGTATCTGCATCGGTAAAACCCGATTTATTTCTTTATAATTTTTAGTAGACATACTATACTTTAATTATTTAGAACGTGGAATTTGTAAAATATGTCGTGCCACTATAAAATATACAGGCAGCACGACGAATCTGACAACACACTTGAAGCGCTGACACGGTGTGAGTTTGGAGACTCCTCCTCTCACTCGGATTCAGCTGAACCTGCTACTGCTAGCGGGACGCCGGGTGAGCAAACGATCAAAACTTCTTTTCAATCGCAGCTGCCTTACGCCGCCAGTTTCACACTGCATGCGTCAGCAGGGCGTAAGCAGCGCGTATGCAGAGCAGGAGGAGGGTGCGCTGATTGTTCTTTCATGCTGGCAGAGTTTGTCACGTGCAGCTGAACCGTGGCTTGTACTGCAGCAGGCTATAGACAAGCATCTTATTTCTGTCTTATTTTCCAGCATTCTTCTCCGAACACTGTGCTTTGATTTATGTCATTGCCTGCATACTTTGTTATAAAAATGTTTATATTATAGTTTACACCAGGGGTGCCCAACCCTGCTCCTGGCGATCGACTGTCCTACAAAGTTTAGCTCCAACTCTAATCAAACACACATCCCTTTAATTTTCAAGCGATCCTACAAAACGTAATTAGTTGCTTCAGGTGTGTTTGATTAGAGTTGGAGCTAAACTTTGCAGGACAGTCGATTGCCAGGAGCAGGGTTGGGCACCCCTTTTATAATGCATCTCTCTACAAACTGAGCTACACCAACCCTGAATCACATGGCCGATAAAATAGTACAAAACATTAATATGCAAATGTTCTGTTGCTGATAGAGGCGCAATTGTTGTATACGCTCTGATGTGTCGTATTTCACTGCTATTGTAGAAACGACCTATACGAGCGTATTAGTTGGAGGACATGTTGGTTTGATGATATCAGAGAGCCATCTGTCCCTTCATAGACAGCAATACAACTGAAATTATCCCAGATCCAGAAACATGGTAAAAAAAAAACAGTAAAAAAGTCCATGTGACATCAGTGGATCAACTTCAGTTTTGCGACAATAGGAGAATACTTTTTTTTTTCCGAAAATGAACAAAAATAACATCATATACATATACCATTCTTCTCCAATGACTTATGTCTTTCACCATTTTAGAGAACATTACTGCGTAAGCGTACACTTTCTTCTAGGCGCAAACAGCCACAGATTACGCACATGGACATGCTTTCACCCGGATGTAAACAAGGTTGACTGCGTCATTTATGAATTTCTTTATATTGTGAATTTTTTTAAGATTTCAATAAACATGAAGTTTATAGCGTATTGAGTAACTTTAAATCTTACAAATATTTTAAATGCATTATTTCAAGTTACTTTGCTTTCAGTACTTTAACAAAGTTAGTTTTAAACAAAGCCAAAGCAGAACTGTTGCAACACCGAGCAACACACAGTAGTGGTATTTTGTTCCTGAATGATTCAGTGGTTTTGAACAGTGTTTTAACACATTGTTTGACGGTACAATGCAGTAACTTGCTCATAAACACAGTTACATTTCACTCCTGGATGAATCATTGTTTTTGAACAAAATGGTTGAATGAATGACTCAATTACTAACCTGCAGAAACAGTCACCAAAAAATCTCCACCCTTATTCATTTATTAATTTGTTCATTAATTAATTAATCAGTTATCATTTGTTGCTCTCGCTGCGCTGTTAACTAAGTTGCTTTTGTTCTGAATGTGTTTATGTGCTTAGTGATGTGCAGAGGGACGTTCAGTACCTGTACAGGATCCTGGTAGAATCAGATGGTTTGTTCAGTGAACTTTCCCCAGGCCTGGTTTACACTCATGGAGAACATTTCTGTGGTGATGGCACACTACAGGGGTCAGTATAAACTTATAGGGTCCATCAGAGGCTTTGCGTGCTATGTGCTTTAGTCATTTTTAAAGAATGTTTCATATTTTTGAGTATTTGTTTGAGTCTTTTGTGTTTTGAAGCATAGCCAAAGACCTTCCACATATTTCATAAATGTAACCCTTGGCATCGCTCTCTCTCTCCCCCACAGGACTGAGGATTGTGATGATGGGAATCTCTTAGATGGAGACGGCTGCTCAAAAAAATGCCAAGTTGAACCAGGTTTTAAGTGTCATGGTGAGTCACACTCAAAAAAACAAATGCTCTCGCTGTCCACTGAGAACTCTGGCCCTCAGACTGTAAACGCCACAACAGAAGCGCCAGAAAACTTCCACACAAGACAATAAACCCGGGTAAAAATCATAACCAGCTCTCAAAACAAAACAAAGCAAACCAAAGCAATATAATATTGCTATGTCTCCTGTAGATTCGAATTCCTCTGCTACAGTTTTTCTCTTTCATGCTGAATTAGGGAGTCAGTTTATCATAGTGATATTGAAGGAAATGTGGAGGTCGTCATATTCAAAAATCCAAAAATTATGAATAAAATGAGGCAGACAGTGACAATTTCCTGAATCTATTCTCTTAACACTACATGATACAGACATTTTTGGAGTTCAAATTTAACATTGTTGAAATCATTATCTATAAAATAAAATTATATAAAATTATTATAAAATAAAACTGTTGCATGTTAGGGAGCAAAATACATACGTAAATTCTTAATAAACATGACTTTAGTTGTTGTTGTTAGGGGGCGCCATATAAAAATCGTTGTGTTGTGTGTATATAATAGGTGGATAAGAAAATGTCTATTTTCATTATGTTGCAAAATATTATGCTCATTGCTATCATTAGTCATTTTTTTTTTACATTATTGTGTCTTTTACACTAAATTATGTTTTATAACAAATTTCGGGAGGACCTCGTACGAATGATTAACCAGCTGCTGCCTATCTCCCTATTACCTAATTACCCTATCAGAGCTAAAGCTTCCCCTTTAAATGCCTCCAACTTCCTCTCCCTCGTATCTTCGTTCTTTGCATCCCTCCACCGCCCCTTACACCACTTAAACTGGGAACCGGCTGTCGGTTTTTTAGCCCTCGCTAAGCCAGGTTCCTCCCAAGTTTTGGTTCCTTGCCACTGTCGCCTTTGGCTTGTTTAGTTGGGGACACCTGGTTTCCAGCTTCCTTAGTTAAGGCTCAAGCCTCTAACAACTATCGCTCCTTCAAACCGATTTTGCCATCCTAGCTATTCAGCCATCCCACCCTCCTCCCGGGGGGCACGCGGTGACCAGGCCGGGCTCCGAGCTCTACCCAGTTCTTGCCTCCTAGGGGTTGATCCCCTAGGGCTCAGGGTCCGCCGGGCTCTCTGCCTGCTCCCCGGACAGCAGACCAAACATGCTTACTATTGGTTATTTAATGAGGAAGGGGGAACTCGTGAAATGTTGTTTTACATTTAAATGCAGTTAATTTTTACATTTTCAGAATCCTTTTTTTTCCAATAAAGTATTAAACAGCACAACTGTTTTCAACATAGATAATAATAAGAAATGTTTACTTAGCAGCAAATTAGTATATTAAAATGATTTCTGAAGGATCATGTGACACTGAAGACTGGAGTAAAGATGTTTGTATGTGGGATAAAAGTACATTATACTGTGAACTAGAAAAAGCATGTGTAAGGTCTGAGGAATGTCGACTGACTAAAATGTAAAAATATTTGTGTGATAATTTTAAATGTGATCAATTAAGTTTAATCAATGTAAAATGTTAAATGTTTCAAACTAAGACAAAGTCTGCAGCATTGTCTCCATTTTCGCCCTCGAAAAATGACGGAGTAGTGTAACTGCAGCAAAAGTTATGCATTTTAAAATTAAAATGCACTAGTGTAAATGAGGCCTAAAAATCCAAAATAATTGTACTATTTTGTTGCTGACTTGTGGATCACCATACCTTACTGTTGCTGTTGTTATTCAGCTGACTAGAAAAAATAATCCACAATTTCCTTGACAGCAAAGTCTGTGATATCTGACAATTCAGTTTGAATATTTGCGAAATACATATGCATTCAAAGATTCAACCCATATTGCAAAATATCCAGTCCAAACTGTGGATTTTAAGTAATTTACTGTAACACAGCCGGTGGTTTTTCACATAATCAAGATCATCTTTTTTAATATTTGTCAAAGTGTATGTCATCACACTATTGGAAATGGTCCAAAGTGTTGCACGTACGTTATTTCGTAAGCTGTGATGGATCTTCTTAACAGTCCAACTGTACACCATTGTTACATAATGCACCTGAGTGAGTGTAAATGCAGTACAGGAAGACTCACAGGAAATCTTAGGAGAAAAAAAGGCAAATACTTCACCAATTTAGTCAATGTTGTTTTCGTGACTGAAAGTGCTACATTTTCTGTGAGCGTGAAGCATGAGAAGCCTCTAATTGAAACATGACCGTAGTGGAAGCAGCGACTGACTCACATGCCTCAGACTTCCCAATGTTTTCATAGTAGCTTGTAACCGCATTTTTGTGGATTTAGGGCATTTGGGAATGGTTTTTTTGCAATATTTACTCTAATGCCACATTAGGGACTCTCATATATTATCTCCACGAGCGTATTTAGGGAGCAAAGATCAACAAAGCTTAGGAGTAAAGCCTTTGGCATTGGCATGCGGGTTAGGTCAGCTGTTCTGCAGCAGAGATGGCCAATCAAATGCTTGTGTTTTTCATTTGTTGTTAGAACCCTTTTGAGCCTCTCGCCTTTGATAAGCTGTTCCCGCCGATGAGTCATCTTCCTCTTACCTTTCAGCATTCTCAGACAAGGGCTCATGCAAGACTCTGATGTCATTCACACGTGTCGCTCTCTAACGAATTTGCTTTAATGGCATGCTAATTCCCCTTTTAGCCCCACGTGCACTTCTTTCATAACTTATTCATACGCCATGACATCATCCACATATTTGTATGATCGTTTATTTAACCGTCCCGGTGGAATCACGTTCCTTGTTATTTTCAATTCACACATTAGTGAAGCCGAGTCTCACTGACTTGCTATGAAAACACAATTAGATTTTGGCAGCCGAGTCATTATTTGTTACTTATGATGAGTTTGTACTTGCTCTCTCTTGCTTTTTCCATCTCTTGCAGGTCGGCCGAGCCTGTGCTATGTTTTCGAAGGGGACGGAGTGTGTGAGGAGTTCGAAAGACGTTCCAGCATCCAAGACTGTGGCTTTTTCACTCCTCAGGGGTTCAGTGATCAGTGGGCATCCACTGCCTCGGGCTCGCATCAGGACGAGAGGTGCCCTGCCTCAAAGGTCACTGGGGAGCCTGTGGTCAGTCAGGTACACAAACTTTTTACAATTCATTAGCCATTATAAACCATTTATCTCCCTCACTAATGAACATCATCTTAAATCAATTAAAATAAATAAAAAGTGATTTGTTTTGAATTTTAGATATCATCTTATTTCTTTTTATATTCTTATCAGATGTGCAAGTCGCAGTATTTTGACACTAATGAAGTAGTGGCTCACGACGCCTGGAGCCCCTGTACTGCCCATCTGAATAGTTACTATCAGGATCAGCCTGTCTGGCTAAAGGTACACACACACTTGCTCAGTAAATAAACATTGAGTGTAAAGATTTTGAATTTGATAGATCATTCAATCTGTGTTGGGCCATTTGATGTAAGTATAGCTTCCCCTCCGCTGGGATTTGCATATTGATTAAGTTAAAATAATTAATTTAGCTAAGGAGCCATATATTAATTACTAATAATACTGATTGTTTATGCAGGTAGGATTTGATCGACCGGGTGTAGCAGCCTCTGTTATTATCTACCTTGCGTATGATGGTAGTTGGCATGACGAAAATTGCAGGAAAACAGTGACCATTGAACTGTATGACACCACTGGAAAAAAACACAATCTTGGTAACACATAATATCCTTAATTTGTTTGTGAAATATGATAAACTTTGTATTTTTTGTGACTTCATTGTGTGTGCTTGTCCACAGGTTCGTACGAGCTGTCATGTCAGTATAACCCCCTAGTGGTGAATGTGACTCATAACCTGAGTGTGCCCTTCTACCAGACTTCAGCAGTGCAGCTCAACTTCTCCTCCTCTCAAGTGGCGGTGTTGGCGGTTGTATTGCGTACATCTTGTCACTTCAGCGCCTTTGCCCTGACCGGGTGCGCTGAGGGTGGGGGTCTCCCACAACTTACAAGCACATACACACACACACACACACACACACAAATATAAACACTCAAAGTTAGGAAACTGTACAATTTCTTAACGTTTTTTAAGGAGTCTCTTGTGCCCACCTAATCTGCATGTATTTGATCAAAAATACAAGTAAAAACATTACTATTTTAAATCTTATTACAGTTTTTTTTATTTAAAAATTAAATTTTATATAATATATTCAGTCATTACTCCAGTCTGTAGTGTTACATGATTCTTGAGAAATCACCTGAATATTGTGATTTTGTGCTCAAGAAACCTATTCGATTATTATCAATGTTGAAAACATTTGTGCTGCTTAATATTTTTGTGAGCCCCAAGATTCTTTTATAAACAAAAAGTTAAAAAGCCCAGCACATGACATGCAAGTAAAAATTGTACGCACAATTTGCTAATTTATTCTTTTATGTGCTAAAATGTGCACATGATTACTTTTCATGTACATGATTTCGTTCACTCTTTTTGTAAATCGTGTGCACAATTTACTAATTCATTACATAGATTTATAAATTGTGTAATTGATTTAGTAAATCAAGTTGATGAATTAGTAAATCATGCACACGATTTAACCTACTATTTTTTTCTGCATGGCCAGCCTGATCTCATGGCAGTTTGTACATATTTTACGAGGTGGCTAATTCGTATGAATTTGTACGACCTCACTCGTACAAATTCGTACGATCTTTGGAAAATCGTACATATTTTATGAGTTGTCAATTCGTTTGAATTTTTATGAATGACTCAACCCTAAATCTACCCATCACTCGGGTTTAGATAAATTGTACAAAATCATACAAGTGAGGTCATACAAATTTGTCCAAATTAACCAACTTGCAACATGCATACAGACAATTTTTTTTCAAGACACTGCTATGCCTGGGCTCTGTACAAAAGAGCAATTTCTTAAAAAAGCATATCTTTTGTAACGTTATGAATATCTGTACTGTCACTTTTAATTAATTTATTGTGTTCTAGCTGAATAAAAAAAAATATATATAAAAAATTATTGTATATAAAGACAAATACATACACTTAAACAGGGACTGAAACAAATATAAATAATTCAGTTGTGTTTGATGGTGGATATGATGTCTGTCAATGTCAAATAATAATTAAGTTGATATGTGTTTTTCTCACTCAGATGTGTGCGTAGGCTGTGCAGTACTGAGTCATGCAGTCCTCTAAACGTTGAACACGCGTCAGTCCGCTGTACTCCAGTCATAGACTCCAAACACTGCTCTGTATCTTGTCATCGTGGCTATACGCTCACCGTTCTCCACGGCCAGGGCCTTCCTTCTCATCAAGTGCGTACAAGTATTGTTAACAGCGCATTTGTCTCTCTGTAATAACCCTTTTACGAAAGAAAAATCACATCTCCTTGACATCTAGTGAGATTAAATGAGAACAAATTACTTTTTCTAAAGATTTTTTTTTTTTTTCTGAGAAGAGATCTCCACAATGACTGTGTTCATATTCTGCTAATAACTGAATTAGTCATTTTCCAGCTGGTGCTTCAGGTAAACAAGTTTACATGATCCAAAAAATGTGATTAATACCAGTCGTCTTATTCAGATTTCTAGGAATATTGGCTTAATTGGGTCATGTAAACAGCTTATTCAGAAAGTCCATCATAACTGTGCGCATGTCCAAACAAAGATAATTTAGTGTGATATTAGATATACTCAGTGTTTATTCAATAGTTTGACTTTTTCGCAACTGTTTTGGAACAAGAAGCATTTTGCAAACATAAAAAGAAAGGTCTAATTTTGTAAGTCTTGTGACATACATTTTCCAAATTATCACATTCCTTTTTGTTATTGTGAAAGAGTTGATTAAATTATTGTGGAGAATTACTAAAATGCAGTGTAAGGGCAAGGGCATCTACAGTAATTGTAGAAGACAAGAGCAGGAACCCACATGTGCAAAATATCAGAATATTCCAGTAACTGTGCAGAACATAAACGCTTCAAATCGGGTTCACACGTCCGATGCCTCGAATTGTGTTCAGATTTAACAAAATACAAAAGTCTCTAAATTCAAACATTTCTCATCAACTTATCTAAGTATAAATAATTTATTTTATAACTCAGTAAAACAACATCTTATTTGTGTCAGCTGTCATGTTGTGTAATGAGCCTAAAATGAAACTATGGCATTAAAAGTGGATGTCTTTCTGTTTGTTTTGTCCTTTTTTCTCCTCAGACGGAAGCAGAGCTGATTTGTGTGCATGGAGTGTGGGACCGTGCGGTGAGCTGTCAGCCAGTGGACTGCGGCCCACCTCCTCAGTCTCACGTCTACTTTGCCTCCTTCTCGTGTCCCTGGGGCACCACATTCGGCAAGCAGTGCACCTTTTCCTGTAACGCCCCGGCGATCCTGCAAGGTGAGGACGGGAACTGGGCTACAGTGTGAGACCTGATGGTTTCTGGATTCCTTACATTCAGTGCATGTGTCTGTTTCTGTGAGACTTTGGGCTTCCTTTCTAAAATAATAAGACTTTAAGTCAATAACTGTGTATTTGTGGGTGATATGAACCCTTCTTGTGTGTTTGCCCATGTACACTGGAAAAAATCCAACAAATAATTGTGCTTTTTGGCATTCCTGAGGTCATTTGACTCAGAACTGCTAGCTACGCCAGCACTAACAAACATATACATATTACTACAAACAAATGATATGTATTATCATAAAATAATCAAATAATTGTACTGTAATTTTATTTAATGATAGTGTAAAACCATAAAAATGATTATGTTTCGTCAAACAAAATACACTTTAACTGAAATAAAATATAGGGGGGAAAAAAAACATCCTTAGTCTTATTTTATTTAATATATTTTTCAAGGCTAGTTATCGTTTCTATTTAGTTTGCCTTTATGCACTAAAAGAACTAAAATGGAAAGGATTAAAAAGATTAAAAATAGAAACAAATTCACAATATTAAATAATATATTATATTAAAGGGCTCATATAACAACAATTTTCCACAAGCTGATATGATTCTTTAGGGCCTTAATGGAAAGTCTGTAATATAGTTTGTTTAAAATTTCTCAATGGTAGTGTAAAGAAACGCCCATTTTACCATGTCGAAAACAGCTCTTTTCAAAACACTCTGTTCTGTGTACTTCCCCTTTAAATCTTCACAAGCTCTGCTGACCTTCTTTTCCAAGGCGCTCTCAGAAGATCTTTTTTTAGCCGTTTTCATAGTGAAACCAAAGAGTATAGAAGTACTAAACTCTTTGGTGAAACTTTCTAATTAGCACATTATTATGAAAGGCAATTTGCAAAGATTCATTAAAAGACATTATACTGACTGCTTCTGTAGGTGAGGCTGGATCATGAATGATTCACGTGAACATAAACACATTTATGTAGATCAAGGGCGCATTCCCTTCAGAACCAAACATAAGTTAACGTTAATCCTCTGCGTCGGGAGTAAATGACTACTGCTATGTTCATTATTACATTCAACAACAAAACACCTCAATCGCTGGGACTGATGATGGCTTATTCAGGGCGGGTCTGAGGTAAGACACCAGTCCGGTCTGTGTGAAACGTTTCAATTGGCTCAAGCGTTTCAATTGGCTCAATTGAGAAAGGGGAAAACATTTACAGAGATTGTAAAACAACCACTGGTTGGATTTTTATCATTATAGGATGGTTCTGTACAGACACTGATAACATACATTTCAGTTAAAACAACTTATACAAGTGGTTGAACTTCCAAATGACCCCTTTAATAAAACAATAATAGCATCTCAATAATACTTAAGCATTAATTATGTTACTAATATTATTATTTTAAGTTATTTTACTATCTTATGTGTTACCTTATTATTACATCATGGACAGTCCGAAACAATTTTGCAAAAAAACCCAAAACACTGCATAGACATCACTATTACATTAAATTATTACATTATAAAAAAAAGAAATACTTTATTGATTTGTTTGTTGTCACCGCTGTTATGGTTTGTGGTGAGGGTTCTCTGCTTTAGAGGCAAATAGTAATTAAACCTAGATATAACACAGATAATGAGAAACCATAATGATAGTCATAGTGCAGTTGTTTAGAGAAGTCCAATCAATATTTTTTTTACAGTGCTAAGCTAAATATTTGGACTTTTGTATGTATGTGTGCTTATATACAGTACATAGGCATTTGTGTGTCAGTGTTGTTCTTGCACTCATTCAGGAACTGTGCTTCAGTCTGGCTGTGGTCCCAGCCCTCTTTCCTGGCTGTGTAAATAGAAAAATAGTCCCGAGCTGTAGGAGAACAGCACACAGGTGGCGATAGGAAACAAGCAAGTAGGCGAAAACAAGAGTGCGTTTCATCCCATACTACTGTAGCCCCTAGAGAGACCCTCATTTAGGACAGCATAAAGCAGACTGGCACTTGGCCCTCTTGCCTCTGGATAACTAAGGAAAGGTGGCTCAGGGGTCGAGGGGCCACTCCTCACACTCTCACTATTTGTTTTAAATGCAGGCTTTTGATGGATTGGTCCAAATTTTTTCTTTGGCAGGGAACGATGCAGTTTGTGGTCAGTGGCTTCACTGGAAGGTCCAGGACATTGCATCACTGAGTAGCTATGCTCATTGGTCTTGAAGGGAAGGTTTTGGTACTGTAGTGTGTTAAAGTGATGGGCTGTAGTGCTCCTTTGGGAGTTTTTAAAGTCTATTCATGACTTGACATTAATTGGAACACACAAAAATAATACAGTGATTTATGTTCTTTTTTTTTTTGAAGTGGCACAAGCTGGAACTTATCATGCATGTTGGAAAAATGCAGTTTGCAGCCATTTTTGGTATAGCTAAATTTAAGCACAGCTACAAAGTAGGCAGACACCTTAAAGCTTAAAGGAATCATTATATTTTATTGACCAATAAAATTGCTCTAGAACTTGAACAAAATCTAATTAGATATGTTACTATAATAGTACTATAAGAGAGTCCTATATCACATGGTGCCACTGCACACCATGTGTTTCATTTGATAAAGAGAGATTTTATGAAAAACAGTCTACTGCTCTTATTAATTAATTTAAACAGAAATCATTTTAAATATATGACTTTTTATATTGCTGTAGAAGATTTATGTCCGTGCGAAGGTATTATTTCCAAACTTAATGAATGTCGAATTTTTGGCATATTTATTAATTTATTATAAATTATGAAGTAATTATAAAATTACTTGAATACAGCTCTGCACTTAAGTACATGTTACCTCTGTATTAAAATTAATTTTAGTTTTTTGGGGAGGGCATTAAGGAAAAAAATGTCAAAACAACCATTCTTACTGGTAATAATGAATAAAATAATGAATAAATACATTTTTAAAAAATAATAATTATTGGAAAAAAAATCATTAGTTTGGTAATAATATGTCTGAAAAATGTTTTATCAAAGTAATTTACTGATTTTATTCAAATTTAAGCTAAATATAAATATATTATAGGTGTAACCAACATAACTTAACTACATATAATGAAGCATTTTTGTTCCATTTGTGTGCAGTTTTCTTATCAGGATCTGTTTTTCAGGTGAAAGTGACACATTGGTTTGTCTTGAGGATGGACTATGGTCATATCCAGAGGCTTACTGCAAGATTGAGTGTCCGGATTCACCTTCCCTACCCAATGCCACGCTCCTAGTTCCTCAGTGTCAAGGAGGTGGGCATGACGTGGGCACTGTGTGCCGCTACAAATGCAACCCAGGATATTACGTCACTGGCACGCTCAACAAGAAGCCAAGAAAGTGAGTTGCAGTCTGTATGGTTTGAACTGATTTCTAGGCATAGGTTACTGTGTTGACAAATTTTGAAGGTAAAATATCTGTTTCCAGCATCAAGGTTACTCACATGGTTCTAATAAGATCAAAATCTTACTCCATGTGTTTCCAAATATCTTTCAGCAATGGAGTCAGCAGTGTACTTTGATGAATGGTTTGATGGCGTGTTGTTTCGGTATTCCTTCCAATCAGGCTATAGCATATTTTAGCACATCTGAGGGGACTAGCGTTTGCACCTGCCTCGTCTTTATGAGTTATTAAAATGGCTGGTAAAATACCTCAGTGTCTTTTAACTGCTTTTAATTGGATATTAATACCAGAAGCGATAGCCAGCATGTCTCATAAAGTCATTTAAATGATCTTGTTTATTAAGACCATTGGCATGTTTGTTCTAAAAGGAATTTCATTATGAAGGTTCAGCACATGGTTTATGATGGTCTAAAGAGAGGTGTTATGCTATTATCAAGGTAGTTTTAGCCCATGCTTCCGTATGATCTTTCTCAATGAACACTAAACCCCAATTTATTTCCTCAGGATTTATTGGCTATTTGGTCATTCCAGATGGTTTGTCACATGGCTTAGTTGTGAATAAATCTCCTGTGGCTGGAGGAGAATGTCATTCAAGAAACTTTCACATGCAACAGTTCAGACCAGAAGCAGATTGAGAACCTACATTTACATTTCAGCACTGGTTAAATCGAACAATTATGTTAACTGTCTCAAAAATCTAGTGAGCAACCTATCAATCCAGCTTTTTTTTTTTAAATGAATTTCTCTTATTGTAAACAACAAAAGTATGACCTTCTAAGGCTTTTTTTATTTAATTTTAATTATTTATTTAATTTTATTTTTTCCCATAAGGCCATTGTTGTTTAACTATGCCTTTTTATTCCATTAATTAAAAGCATTAAAATTATATAGTTCAGTTTATTTAAAAAGGCATTGTTAGCTTAGCAACATGCTAGCATCAGTAGTTAGGATATGATGCTCTTTAGAGACAGACAGCCATATACACTTTACATGTGAAGTTATTGATTTTTAATTAATGTTTTAAATCAGCAAGGATGCAATAAACACATCAAAAAAAGATGTAGATACATTTATTGAAGCTTAAAAGATAATTAGATAATTTTGAGGGGTTTTTTTTCCTCCCACACAATTATGACCTTTTCCTTACAAAAAAAAAAAATTGATACATATTTTGTGTATATATTTATAATTGTGAATATTATCTATCTATTGATCTATCTATCCTTACATCCATCCATCCATCCTTACATCCATCTATCCATACATACATACATACATATATTCAAAGACTAAAAAATACCTTAAAGGGACTTTGATATATTATAAATTGCTGTAATACTTAGGAATAGGTTAAAGTTAGGTTTTACTGTTTTGACAACATTTAGAAATCTAGTAGTGCAGGCCTTAGGGTCAGTATACCGAATTTTGAAACGCGGCCAAAGTAATGACTTTGTACGAATGTTAATGTGCGTAAAACTGTTTTACCCCTTTTTAATGCTAATGACTTGTTCTTCTCAGGAGGTTTCTGAGGTTGGAGTGTTTGGAGGGTGGAAGGTGGCAAGAGGGCAGCTGTTCACCTGTTACATGTCCTCCTCTTCCACTAATGTTTGAGGGCATGTACACCTGCACCAACAATTTAGACTTCGATAGCATTTGCACCCTACAGTGTCCCGATCCAACAGAAAGGGTACTGTAGCATTGTAGATAAGCACTATCAGTGTATTCCCAAACTCTGCATTCATTCATCACTCATTCCCATTTGTCCCTGCAGTCCAGCATTCGATGCACCAAAGATGGCAAATGGACTGAGGACTTTGTTATGTGTAAGAAGATAGAGGGACTGTGCCAGCCTCCTCTTGACCTCAACCTGGTGGAATACAGCTGTGAGGAGGGCTTTGACGTGGGTGAGGATTTAAGATGACAAAATGAAGGATTAAAACTCGCCCATTTCAAATATTAAAATAACTAATCAGTCGATTTCTAACAAAGCAATGATTATTGTCTCAATCATTGTCTGACCATTACCATTTTGTTTTATTTGGTTATATATTTAAGCCACTGCATTTATCCTTCCTAATAAGAGGTCTAGACATACTGTACCTGGGCTGCAAGACCACAGTCAGTTTCATGCAGTAGGATACTTTTGAGTGCCAACCTGCCAAGCTGTTCAACTATGGATGACTAGTCCGGAGCTTGGCTATCCATGTGCTCACATGAATAAATTCAACAGATGCAAATGATGGTTAAAGCAAAGCTTGCTTTGTGTCATGGCAGGTGCAGTCTGTTACCCAACATGCATTGTGGCCTTGAGTGACCCTGTGGTGTTAGCCAATGGCTCCGGCACTGATACAGTAGAGCACTGGATGCTTCCCAGCAAGGTTCAGGTGAGGTGGTGATGCCAGTTTGCCACAAATTGTTGATTCTAGTGCTCTAACCAAACTCCAAGTTTAATAAACAGCAGTATCTTTTTACAGCGTTTATTAATTAGAATGTATTCATGTACTTCATTTTCTGCTGAGGGAGAGTGTATTTTTAGCAAATCTTTAACTATTCATTTAATGTTAATTTGTCTGTACGAATATATTCAATAGAAATGAGCATGACTTACCAACATGAGTATATTTATACATTCTAAATATTTATAAATATTCTAAAATATAAATGCATTATAAAAATACAAAAATAATAAATTAATATAAATTAAATTAAATAGTTATATACTTAACATTAACCTAGATAAATTAATGCTGAAAAAATGTTCTTTGTTCATTTATAATGCATTAAAATAATAATATATTATAGAATAACATGGTAACACTTTAGTATAGGGAGCTATTCTCAGTAATAACTAGTTGCTTATTAGCATGCATTAACATATTGCCTGTTTATTTCCAAAGCACATTTTCTGTACATCCTTACTTACTAAATACCTACAGTACACTTAACAACTACCTTAATAGCTATTAATAAGCAGCCAATTAGGAATTTATTAAGGCAAAAGTCATAGTTAATGGTTTGTTAATGGTTTATGACCACTAGTATTATCGGATTGAACATTATAAATTGTTACATAGCTAAAATGGCAGTAAACAATAAATGTCTTTTTAGTGTACCAGGTTGTCCTTGTCCATTAATTCAACCCACACACAAAAGGTTTTTGCAAGTTGTCTTGTAAATGTAGTCAAGACTGACCCTCAAAAATGCCCGTTGAAATGATTTTCTTAGACCGAAATGAAATGTCTTTTTTCCCGGTTCCACACATCTTGACATGAGGTGTGTTTGGCATCTGTCAAAAGTGCTCACTTTTCTGATCTTTGTTTGGAGGGACCTTATTTGGCTCTAGGCAGAGGAGCTTCCAGACTGAATACTTTGGATTCAAAATTGGAATCACATTATTGGCACATCAGAGTGATAAGTTGGATTGGGTTTCCCAGATTCTCGCTCCAAAACCAGGTTCAACTCATCTCTCTGCGAACGTGTTGATTCTGTCTCTCACTGTCATATCAGCTTGTGAGAGTAATGATTACAGTGTGATGTTTTTATAACAGACGCTTAAAATGCCACACGTCAAGCATGACGCCTCTGAAGGTGTCGGACTCCCATTGTTTATAATGATACATCAGCACCCTTAAGAACAGCCTACTTTCCAGGAATGTTGTCCAGAGTATTGCAGATTGGGTAAGAATGATGGAGGAAAGGTCACAGTAGGAGGGAGATGAATAAGAGATAAGCAAGTTTCTTTCCAGAAATTCTGCTTTAGAAACAGGTCAGCTTTCCAATTCTGAGAAAATGTCAAATCAGTGAAATATTTGTTCAATTTGAAAGGACAGGAGGGAAAGAGTAACCCTTATTATGTGTCATAGTTACTGGATATTAATTTGCAGTATTATTTTTAGGGACCATGACTCCTTTTTCCATTTTAAAATTAAGTTAGATGTTATTAGATTTCTGGAAAAGTCTAAATAAAATAGAAATAAATGCAAACCTTGTTTCCAGATTTCCTTACAAGATGTTTTGTTACATAAACGTAATAAATAGTAACAAGTCAGCTTTTTCATTTAATGATGTCATCATTACAATGCAGTAACTGACTCCCTTTTATGTTGCTCTGTTTCTCTTCCTTTGAAAGAGTATTGTCTGTACTGGCATGTTAAAGTGGCATCCCAATCCAGCACAGATCCACTGCATCCAGTCCTGTGAGGTGAGTGCTAATTATATGACATCTTTCTCATTAGCAATGAAGTACATCATACAAGAGTCAAAAGAGTCCTAAGAGATTTTGTGCAAGATGGAACTTCTTCTGGGTTCTTTTTCAGTTCTAGATCATTCTGTCACCCTGATGTCATAAACATGTCAAAACCATACACTTTTCTGGTTTTCAGGTCTTATTCAGTATCTTTCAGTTCTAATGGATGTTTATGCAGCTCTTTTCCATAGCAAAATGGTTTATGTTGACCAATATCAATTAAAAAAGACAGATTAACAATATAAGCACCCAAAAAGTAGTCTAAAAGTTTCTTAAGTCACGTGATAAACATTTGAAGCATAGAATTGAATATAGTGTTGAAATTAGCAGTTGAGTGTTTATTGTATTTCTGTCTGGATTTTAGCTCCGTCAGTGATGTCAGGAGATAAATATATCTTAAAAATGTGAAAGGGTGGAGAGGTGTTTAGTGCAGTATGTCATTCAAATTAATGGAGTGTGAGACTTGGATAAATAATATTAAAAAAAAAGCATTTAAATATATATTTTTTTCTAAACACTTTTGCTATAAACAGTACTGTTGAAAAGTTTGGTGTCATACATACAAATACACACAAATACATACACACACTCACACACACACATATATATATATATATACATATATAGGGCTGTCAGTCGAATAACATTTTTAATCTAATTTAATTAATTTATCTAATTCATTGCAAACTACATTTGGCTGTGAACATACCCCCAAAATATGATTTAAAGTTTTTGTGTTAAATGAGAAAGTTTTAAGTAGACAGTATAAATAGTAGCTTTAGAAAGAAATATTTTATTTGATTCAAGATAAAATGTATTACACGTTTAGGCTACAATGGCCTAACATGAACTGTGGAACATTAAAAAAAAAATAATAATAATCTTTTAACAGCTTTGTTACCAACAGCCTTCAGAATACCTTCTTTTATGTTTCACAAAGAAAGTAAGTTATTCAGGTTTCAATTTTCTGGGTGATGAACTATCCCTTTAAAGCTTTAAAGCTATACCTTTTTTAATTAAATATTACTCTCAATAAGGACTTTATAACTTTATAATTATAAGGAGTTGGCAATACATGTCTTTATGAGTCTTTAATTTGATTCCTTCAAACAGCTGATTCATTCAGGAATTCAATAAATGGTAAACTTGGGCCTTTGCATTTTGAATGAATCGGGTGAACCAATGATTCAGATTCATTCTGAATCACTGCTGTGTTGATCACAGATGCACAATAGTTATGTTGTGGCATATGTTTGTTGGCAAAAGTGAGCAGAAACATACAGTATTGTGTTTAAAATATAACACAATATTAACGTCTTATTTACTAAACTGTTGTTTAAAATCACATTTGGGACAAACAGCATTCGTATCTCATAACTTGTGATTGCTCTTGCTGCTCGTGTGATATCGCTTATCGTTTGATTTAAATATGAGACAAAAACTCAGGAGCATTTTTGCCTCAATCTTGAATTATAGGGCAAAACTGCGTTTCTGGAGTTGCTTCCCTGCATGATAACAAAATCCCTTTCTATAGTCCTTTCTATAGATCATATTTGTTCACTGTATGAAATATAAGATGTGTGCAAGTCTGGGGGAGGTGCCAGTGCTTTAAATGGACACTCCACCTCAAAATGAAAATTTTGTCATTAATCACTTACCCTCATCAGGGCCGTCGCCAGAAAATCTTCAATGGGGGGGCATTTCGTTTTCATAGGGGGGCACACTT
>JAUMHE010000029.1:1693814-1706839 GCA_032359235.1 Enteromius mattozi | reverse complement strand
TTGTTTGGTTATGCAAACCAATTGTTTCAGCAGCTGTCTGAGTGGCTGGTCTCAGACGATCTTGGAGGTGAACCTGCTGGATGTGGAGGCCCTGGGCTGGTGTGGTTACACGTGGTCTGCGGTTGTGAGGCCGGTTGGATGTACTGCCATATTCTTAATTCTCATATTCTTATTCTCATATGCTTAAACTCCAGAGTGGCCAAGTTCACCAGAGGAAAACTAATCACTCAGAATGTGACTTCACACAAAACACATCTAACCATCAACAAAACAACAATATAGTCAGAAGAATTATACTCTACACTTATTCACAATATTACCTATTTATATGCCTTAAATATTCCCATGCTTTGTGGTTAAATTATTTACTATTTAAATATTTGGCCAGCTGATTTGCCCCAACAATTTAACATCAGTCTCAAATAAACAATGGTCTCCAACAGATATAGCTTAAAGGAAATACACTGCATTTGATTTATTAAAACCCTTTTCAAGACTCAGGTAATCAAATAAAACAGAGAATTTTGTGCACAGATCGAACAATCTCCTGATCCTGACTAGACAGGGAATTCATTTGCTAATCATTTAAGACAGTCTTTCTAAGATATGGTTGGCTAACAGAAGTTATGTTGAATTTTAGAAACATAAGGGCTTTGACATTGAACTTTTTAACAAAATCAAGATTCACCTAGACACTTCCTTTTATTTTAAGTGCACAAAAGAGACTAACAATGAAAATCCCTTTGAAAAAGTGTACTTTTTCATGCAATAATGTCAAATGTGTCTGAGCTGTGGTGCAGCGCCTACCTCCATACACTTTCTTATAAATTAAAACCATAAAACATTAGAAAGGAAAATCTTTCATAAATTACAACAAATTTAAATGACTACATGCTCAGTTTTGTATGCAAACAACTATGCATGCATGTGTTTGCATTGCTTGAGGGTCTCACATCATTATCTACCCTCAAGCTACGCTGTGCATTACTGCTGAAAGGGTGCATCTATTTACCTGCTAAAACTATTGAAGTGAAAGCGAGACCTGTGTAGAATGATAATAATGGTAGCCCCAGGTGCTAAACAAGTCATTATGAACAATAAAAGTTAAATGTAAGTAAATATCACAGCCATAAACAGTAAGTAAAATGCATCAAAAAGAACAGTAACAGAATTCTGAGGTCATTCAAGTCACTGAAATAAAAACTTTTAGACTTAATTAATTTCATGTCTATTTTTTTTCCCAGTTTGCACTCTCTGTAGTAGAGACACGTGGTGTGTCATACATTACGCCAGCAGCCTTTTAATGCAACTGCACTTTCCTTCAAATAAAGTTTGCAGAAGTCAAGCTCATTCTGTTTGCTTGTCCTGTGCATGGCCCTGCCGACAACACGTGAGCGTGCATAAATATCTTCGGTTCCTTTGTGAATACCTCAAGGTTTGCTTTGCTTTCTCATACACAGACACTCGAAACACTGTCATCCTTTGGATAATTCAAGGAGACAACAATAAAAAAAAAAGTGACAGATCAAAATTCCTCACCATATTTCCTGGATCTTATTCTTTAAAGGGATGTTGTTTAAAGTCATTTTGTGGGCAATTTTCTCGTGAACGAAGGGACTCAAAGGCTAAAAGATGTTCAGAGAAAGAGAAAAAAGAAAAACAGAATAAATAAAAAACTGGGTTGGAAAGCAAAATCAGACGTCATCCATTTGCTTGTTTCTGTACTTACATTTGTTCAGTCGGTCTCCCGTTGTCAAATACACAACAAGAGATTCCAAGTAATTTAATTTCTGCAATTGTTATGATTCACTCAGCGCAAAAGCCTTGACAACTAAGACAACTAATCACACTGTGCAAAGACCATGAAGCTGTTTGTTAGAAACAAAAATTAACATGTATGGATAGTGATAGAGATGGGATTCACAGTTGTGAACTAAAAGAGAATTTGCATTTGATTCTCTCCAGATGTAGTTGGGTAGAATCGCTGTTTCTCTCCCGAGGAGGAAGCGTAATGTCACCACTCTTCAAGGCATCCTTTAAACACCAGCTCCTGTTGCCATGGAAACCATTCATTGCCACACAATCTCCCTGTGCTGTCTCTCAGAACCTTCCTGACAAACACACAGTAAAGCTCACCTCTAAATCCTGGATTTCACTCCAGAGAGAGAAAGAGGGTTGAAACATGGATCATTACATCTTATTGTGTTTGCTTTACTTCAGTACATCCCCTATAGAAGAGGTCATACAAAATAATCAATTATAATTCATTACAGTGCATTACATATAAAGATGAATAATATGTGGTCAAAGGGTTTTTTATTAAAATTAATTATATTCAAGCATGATCAAAAGTGACAGTAAAGACTTTAGCATTGTTCCAAAAAATCTATTTTAAATAAATTCAAATTTTTTTAAACTTCATGAAATCCTGAAAACTTTTAATATTAATAATAATAATGGTTTCTTAAGCACCAAATCAGCATATAAAATACAGTATTATAAAGTAGAAAAAAAACTAACATTTCACATTATTTCTGTTTTTCCTGTAAATGATGGAGATACTTCAATATGTTTACCAAAAACTGTGGTTTCTTATTAATCAGCTGCAGTCATGCATTCATTTTCAATCAGGCTATATTCCATACTAGTCACTACTACAACATAATAGAAGCCAGCTAAAGAAAATTAATAAATAAACAATTTCACCCAGGTACTCAAATTACAATATTGCTTGGTATATGTTGCCTGCACTCCCCTGCTAGAAAAGATTCACAACAACGCCTCTTCTATGTTTGACACTTAGCCAATAGTCAATGAAAGAAAAAGGTAAAAGCCAAGAATGAAAGCTAATCTAAAACTAAAACCCTAATTTTAGAGATTTTCCCTTGTGGGTGGGCATCGCTCACACTCCCCCACTCTATGTCTGCCTGCTCCTGGAAGTTATTAGTCTTTGGTGTGTTCTCATTTGTTTACCTCAAGTAAATGTGTGTGTGTGCAAGAGCAAGTGAGTGTGTGTGTGTGAGAATGCATTTGTAGACTGTACCAATTACCCTAATGTATCCAATTAAAAATAGCTTGTTCAAAGACCAGTAGCGGTTCTGTAAAGACTGCATTTATAATCAGGAAACAAGACCACAGAGTGAAGGGAGGGACGTGCAAACACCTTAGGCAACATTTATAACATCAACTTGAAAATACTCCCCATGATCATTCCAATCAATCTTATGCAAACAAAGAGCCATTGTGGGAGGCAGAGGCTGAAGGAACAGAGGAGACGGTCTTGCAAGAGTGAGATTTATGAAGTAAAGCAAGGTGCAGTCTGTCTGAAGGAAATTAAAAAGCACTGGGTCCAATGTGAATTATTAAAGCTAAAGGGATGGCACAAGGAATATATATTTCATTTTGCAAACTGGTTTCCATTGGTTAGAAACAAATGATGTCCAATTTCACTCTAGCAAAGTTTTGATCATATTAAAAGTCATTCATTCCTGATGCATATTAGAATATGAATGCTGACTTTGGTCAGTTTTTAAGCAAACAGCTGAATTTGAAACTGGTTTTAAACATTTCAAACCTAACAAATTCACAATAAAGAGTAAAGTTTAAGTAAGTTTCCCGGTTTCCATAAACCTAGAAAATTCTATTCTGGCCTATTTTAAGACCAGCAGGTTTCTGCAGAGCCAACGCATGCTATTTTTGAGTGTTTTATGTATTCTAAAGCGCTGAGCTTATTTGAATTTTGTAGTATAAGTATTAAAATCCTGACTACTCAGAACTTTGTGCTATGAAAAATGCAGTCACATCCGAACATTGTTAACAAACCGAAATCTTGGTTAGCTCTGCATGCTGACACTATTTTTTAGACTCTAAGGATTTCTGGTTATAAATATGCAGGTCCTCATGCATTTAAATATGACTGTACGTGGTTCAAACTGTGTGCTCCCATGTGTATTCTTTTTTAAAGTTTGTTAGACTATTTAAGCATAAATTAAATCAGCAATTAATTATATATGAAGTACAATAAATATTGTAACTAGAATGTGTGTGTATTATGCATAGACTTTTTCAAAAGGGGATTTAGAAACCACTAAAGCTTGGGACACAGTGTTTTTTGTTTCTCTTTCCCAAAATAAAGGTAATAAAAAAGGTCAAAATTGAGAGAAGACTTATATAAATTAATAAGTACAAATCTGCCTTTTCACCATGTTTACTTCTCATCTAACATTTCTTTCCAGACATGACTAAAGTGAGAAACAACATGACATCCTTGACAACGCGACAGCAGTGCCAAATAAACAGTCAACCCCAGCACATCTTATATAACAGCCACAGACACTTCACACTACATATTTGATTGGCTGGCAATGACTTATACAACTGTCCACTCCTTAAAGTTGCTTTTTTGCACCTCAGAGTGAGTGGCAGATATGCATGCAGTGTTCAGCACCATGGACAGCAGCCAGTGTGCAGCCTCATACAAACTAGCTGCTTGTGACAAATGTAAACAAAAGTATTTAGTTTGAGTTTTAAAAGTATTGAGTTTGAGTTAAAAAATATATTTTTTAATTATTAACCCTAAATTTGAAGATATATAACAAACACACACACATACATACACACACACACACACACACACACAAAATTCTATATATATAATTTATGAAAGTATATATACATATATTCTGTATGAATGTATTTAAATAAATAAAATATAACACAAACACACACACATACATATATATAAATTTAAATACATACATACAAACTTTTTAAAACAAAATTATAAAAAAATTATTATTTTATTATACTATGTATACTATATATATATATATATATATATATATGTATTTATACACACCATGTGAAACATTATGTTTTTCACCTTTTTAGTTGCTCTTTTAAATTGAAAAGCTTACATACATGTTTATCTTTTTCATTAAAATGTTCAAAATGAAAGTAAGGAGGGTGCCACAATAACCAATTTGAACATGTTTGTGCACAAAAACAAATCAAAAAGTCTTTGAATTAATTATGGTAATCAAAGTTATTTAGTTCGAAGTCCATCTCAAGTCATGCCAGTAAGAACTGCACATTTTGTACTTACAGTAACATGAAGTCAGTTTAGCGATAAACTGTTTATTTCTAAACTACTATTCACAGCAGACAATTAAATAATAATGTAACTTTAAATCATTTTATCTGTCTCTATGTCTATCTAGCTATCTCTTTCAGATAACAAATCAAAGCACACGTTTGTTTTGTTGTGGTTGTATGCTTGGTTTGTTCGTCTCAGAGTTCAAAAAAGGTAAAGCTATGGCGCAAACTTCACACAAGTTTGCACGTGAGATTCTCACAATACTTTAACCCAGTGGCCGCTTTGTCTCTATGGGATCACAGCTGTATTTGTCATGTATATTCATCATAAAAAAACAACAACATCTGTTTGTATGTACCTGCCAAACAAGCGTGATGCTTCCTATAGCTTAAATAACACATATCTGCAGTTTACCGAGTATCATTCCGGACAAAGAACATACTAAAGCTGACCTATTTGAGTTTTGGACTAGGCCTGCGACTGATATTTTTTTATCACAATAGCTTTAATAACAATAGCTGTCACAAACAAGTATGCTGCATCTTTAATAAGATGCTAAACTGATAATAAATAACATCACTCACCCAATACAAAGTACGGGAGCTCAGTATTTTCCAAGTCGTCAACAACGACTATCTCGCCCGGAAAATCGTTCCTGACGGAGAATAGCAGCTTGGGCTCGGAGGCCGACGGGCTGTGCATGATGCTCAGGTCGTTCTCTCGCAAAAACGGCAAAGCGGATACCGTAACGCTTTTCATTTTGCACTCCATGTCTTGAGACTGATCTTCTTCGCCGTTCAGAGATTTCACACAAGCGGGACAGAAGATGACAATCCAGAGAACGCCGATATACAGACCGGAGCGTGGTAGTAGCATCTTGCCGGAGACTGTGTAGCGGTTGTCAGGCTGCGGCAGTCGGTAAGCGGCACACTGGGAGCTGGAGGAGGAGGTGGACCGGGAATGCGCTGGCTACACACTAGTCGAGCTATTTGCGTCAAAATAAGCAAAAACGCAGGGTTTAATACTCATATATTCTCCGTCCCACGGCTGAATATTCTTGTTGTCATCATAACACGGCTCGGCTTAGTGATGACAGCGAGAGAGGCGGAACAGCGCAGCATCGGAGTCCGTAATTGGGCTTCTCCACCTCAAGCCATTAAAAACGATTTTTCTTGTTGCAGTGGGCAACCATAAGCAAGAGCTACATTTAACAGTCCTGCAACTTTAAAACATACCATGGTTTGCAATAATTTTTACTTAATTCTACTTAAATGCCCTTTTATTATGTATGAGCTTATAATTTTCTGAAGTACTTACACACTCTTTCTTCTTCTTCTTTTGTCTTTTGTTCTGTTTTAGTAAGTTATGTTCTGAATTAAATAATCATGTTTTATATATATATATATATATATATATATATATATATATATAAAGTATATATATATATTATTTTAATAAAACATAAAAAAGAAGAAAAAAAAACATTAAATAGCTAAATCATTACATCGCAAAATGTATTAAATTTATTATACTATTCTGGCTTGTTTTATTGTATTTATTTATTTATTTTCTGGTTAGGTCATATTTTACCAGTTCAGTTCATGAACAAGTCCATGAAACTAAGTAGCTAACTAGTGGCTAACTAAATGAAATTTATTTAGAAACAGTTTGTTTGTTTTTTATTTGTTTTGTTTTGTCTTGTTATTGTTTTGTTTACTTTAAAGTAAGTAAAAAAATGCAATAGATTTAGCCTGACACATGCAAATATATATATATATATATATATCATGAGTGTGTAGTAAATGTATATAATTTTGATTTGATGAATATAAACATTATATTTTTCTTATTAGCTGAAATATTTTTATGCCTATATTTTGTCTGGATTTTTTAGTTTGTTATTTACAGAGAAAATAAGTGCAATATTTGAGAGTTACTAGCCTGCTAAAGTTTTATAGTTCACTGAGCACTGCGGAAAGAAGAGCAGAACTGAAGTCAAGAAGCCAAGAGCATCTTTTCAAGCAAACAGCAGCTGCAAGCTCTGGGAAGAAGGAAGAAGAAAGGAAGAAAGGGAGGAAAGAAAGAAGCAGTGCAGTCTGCCCCAAAGAATGATCTCCCTGTGTAATCTTGAGCTTATTCCAGCACTGAAGCAAGGCTTTAGCAAAGTGTGAAGCACTTTTGTGATGAAAGGGCACAGTACTCATTTCAGCTTTGACCTGCTCAATAATTGAACTTTGAGGGCGGTGGGGAGAGAGAGGGGTATCGACACACTTGTGGTCCCGTTGCTGCGATATCCTGCTCTCTTTTAGGGATCTTTCTGCAACACTCACTAAGCTATTACTGCTTGTGGTTTACACATATCCAAAGGCAATATGACGATAGGGCACAGTGAACTGTTCAAATTACTTTTTTGAGGATGTGTCTTTTTTTCTTTTTTTTTTTTACTCCTGGTTTTTACACTCTAAAAAGACAGATTAAATGAGTTATATTATTAGATTAATAATAATAGTAATACAATTATCATTAATCATTGACATTGACAATTGACAATTATTGACAATTGACATTGACAATCATTATCATCATTATTAATATTACCGTTAATCTCATGGCAAAATATGCAGCCTGTTTGTTCAGATTAAATGGATAAGTGATGCCAGTTACCACTTTTAGTTGAAAAACGTCTTAGCATGTTCCAGGGAATCTAACCAGACTTGACACAAATTCTTGTCCCTTTTATCGGAATCGGCGGCAATGCCGGGAGGCAAATGTGTACACAGATGAATGGAAAGGAAAAGGAAAGGAAAGGAAAGGAAAGGAAAGGAAAGGAAAGGACGTGACATGTGGCCAGGTATGTGCTCTGCATTTAACCTATCCAAGTGCACACACACAGCAGTGAGAAATGAACAACCACACACACACACATACACACCGTGAACACACACCCGGAGCAGTGGGCAGCCATAGTTGGGGGAACGGTGCCTTGCTCAAGGGTCTCACCTTAGTCATGGTATTGAAGGTGGAGAGGGCTCTGGTAATTCACTCCCCCCACCCACAATCTTTGGGTAACAAGTCCAACTCCCTATCCATTAGGCCACGACTGCCCCCATGGAATGCCTCCATAAGCAGAACTACGATTCTCTTTCAATCAGTCCCTATGACATTACGTCATTGACTGACGTCATGGAGTCCCACCTGGGAGACCATTTGACCAATCGCCAATGGCAATTGGCCAGTGGTTTTTGCATGCCAAGCCACTCCTCGTACATATGGGTATATAAGATGGTGGCGTCTAACCCACTATTAGCTTTCTACTTCGGAGCCAATCGGTTTGAAGTTGGAGAAGTTTTCCTTTGCTGTGGAGAAGATCCTGGTTGGAGCGTTACCTGCATACAGCGGAGAGACTGCACTGGGCAAGTTGGCGGCGGTCCTCCCCTTGGCAGTCCCGACTAAAAGGGCAAAATTTCAAAACATCTGCACGGTCACTAAAGCATGTCCTCAGGTCCTGTCTTTTCAAGCGTGTGCTTCTGGGTGTGGCACTTGTGCCTGCAAAATGCCGCCTCCTGCCGCGTCCAAAGCCTGTAAGCTGTCGTCATCTCTCGCTGGCAAGGCTTACAGCGCTGCGGGCCAGGCCGCTTCAGCCCTGCATGCCATGGCCATCCTGCAAGTCCATCAGGCCAAGGCACTAAAAGAACTGCACAAGGGTAGTTCTGACCCGAGGTTGATGCAGGAACTGTGTTCGGCAACCGACTTTGCTCTCCGGGTGACGAAGGTCATGGCGCGGCCCCTCGGGCAGGTGATGTCCACCATGGTGGTCGAGGAGCTCCATCTCTGGCTGAACCTTGCGCAGATGGGTGACGCCAACAAAGTGCGCCTTCTTAATGCACCCGTCTCGCACCAGCAGTTCTCGGCAGTACAGAAGCAGTGCCCGTCGCCGAGAGCACCCCCCGGCGGCTTCTACACCTGCTTCGCCCCCAGCAGCTCCGAAGTAGGTAACACCTCAGCAGGAGCATAGAGCCAGCCATCGGAGAGGGGAGCAGCCCGTCTCAACTAAGTCTTCCCGGAAGACCATGAAGCAGCCCTGAGACAGACTGCCCAGAGATAAGGAAAATTATTCTTCGGGGGACTCCAACATCTGCGCCCCCAGCATCAGTTATGGCCAATCCTGGATCTGCGTCTCCTTCATCGGCTATCGTCTCACGAACGAACGGTCACAATCAATGCTGAAATGTCTTGCAGCCTTCGGGCACAAGACAGCGGTTCCTTTGAAATTCTTTCAGAGGCTCCTTCAGCCACGGTCAAGCCGCTCGGTCTGCTTCATATGAGACCACTACAGCATTGGTTGCATGGCAGAGTCCCGAGATGGGCATGGCGTCACGGCTCACTCCAGATCTGCGTTTCCCTGGAGTGTCACCGCCTCGTGGTCAGACCCTGTCTTCCTACAGGCCGGTGTGCAACTAAGGCCAGGTGTCCAGGCATGTGGTGGTTCCCACAGATGCCTCCATGACGGGCTGGGGCGACGTATGCAACGGCAAGCTGCCTCGAGGCTCCTGGTCGGCACCTCGACTGCAGTGGCATATCAATTGCCTCGAGTTGCTGGCCGAGTTTGGCCCACCCGAACCTGGTTCTTGGACCTTATGCTCCTGACGACAGCCCCTCCCTGGAAGATTCCCCTAAGGAAGGACCTTCTTTCTCAGGGGATGGGCATAATCTGGCACCCGCATCCCGATCTGTGGAACCTGCACATGTGGCTTCTGGACGGGACTCGGTAGACCTCACTGGCCTTCCCCAGGCCGTGGTAGACACTATCACTCAGGCTAGAGCCCCCTCTACGAGGCAGGCCTATGCCCTGAAGTGGGGTTTGTTCGCTGACTGGTGGTCTTCTCGCTGAGAGGACCCTCAGAGATGTTTGGTCGGCGTGGTGCTTTCCTTCCTTCAGGAAAAGTTGATGCAGAGGCTGTCCCCTTCCACTTTGAAAGTCTATTTCGCTGCCATCACGGCTTACCACAATGAGGTGGATGGGCTTTCCTTGGGATCACCTGATCGCCAGGTTCCTCAGGGGTGCGAGAAGGTTGAATCCACCAGATCGCACCTAATCCCTTCTTGGGACCTCTCCGTTGTCCCTAGCCGGACTACGAAGAGGTAACTTTGAGTCACTCGATGCAGTTGAGCTCAAGTTTTTATCTTTAAAGACTTCACTCCTGCTCACACTGGCCTCGATGAAGAGGATGAGGGACCTGCAGGCATTCTCGGTCAGCGATTCGTGCCTCGAATACGGTCCGGCTTACTCTCACGTTTTCCTGAGACCCAGACATGGATATGTGCCCAAGGTTCCCACCACGCTCTTTCGGGATCAGGTGGTGAACTTGCAGGCGCTGCCTTTGGAGGAGGCAGACCTGACCCTTGAGTTGCTATGTTCCGTACGCACTTTGCACCTTTACGTGGAACGCACCCAGAGTTTTCGTAACTCAGAGCAGCTCTTTGTCTGCTTTAGAGATCAGCAGAAGGGGAATGCTGTCTCCAAACAGAGGTTGGCTCATTGGGTGGTGTATGCCATCACCCTGGAATACCAGGGCCATGGCGAGCCGTGCCCCCTGGGGGTGAGAGCCCATTCCACTCGGAGTGTGGCCTCCTCCTGGGCGTTGGCGCTCTAGCAGACATCTGCAGAGCTGTGGGTTGGGCAACAACCAACACCTTCGCCAGATTCTACAATCTTCGCATGGATCCCGTGGCCTCCCGTGTTTTGGGTAACATCAGGTAATTCTGGGAGGCCCTCACTCTAGTAAGATTCTTTTCGCACGGGCCTAAAAGCCTGTGCGCTCCACCCCCCAACCTTTGCTTTTCGCATCCCTGTAGGGCCCCCTTACCTGAAACCCAACAGTGGGTTGCATGCCGCCATCTTATATACCCGTTTGCACGAGGGGAACGGCTCGGCATGCAAAAACCACTTGTCAATTCCCAATGACGTTTTCTCCAAAGATCAGAGTCGATTGGTCTCCCAGGTGGGACCCCATGACGTCAGTCAATGACTTAACATCTCCGTTCCCTCCTTCAGGGAACGCGGGTTACGTACGTAAACAGAGATGTTCCATCGAAAAAAGAATAAAAAAGTCCAGATTGTTACTCTGAATTAACCAAAATGTCTGATGTGACATCTACATACAATTTAAAGTGTAAAGATAACAAAACACATGCAGTGTAATGGACTAATCCAATTAATATTAATTACTCAACCTCAACAATTCCTAATGTGCACAAGGAACAGGCAACCAAGACATTTTTAAGACTTTATTTTTTTCCTTCAATGGAGCAATCTAAAAACTGCATATGTCGTGGTTTATGACAGCACCAAAAAAGGTACTGTAAAAATCATGGTTATATACCATGTTGTACTATTATATCACTGCAGACAAGTCCTGAAGAAAATGAAAAATACAATTTTCTCTAAAACAGGATACAGCGAATGAAGCTTTTAAAAGATAAGAGGCTCTTTGTGACATGAGAAATCTATGTTACCCATTGGCAGCTTCTGCGTTATGCATTTGTTTGCTTTCAAAGCATCGTTGGCCCTTGTGATAGCCATGGCAACCTCATGCAAGTCAGTTGTCAGATTTAGAAATGAAAATCCACACACAATATCTCTGCATGTTTTCTATAAGGCTTAACAGCAGACTGTATCTGACATGACAAATTGTCACTCAAGGATTTGCAACCTTAGTATATCCAGCATATTGTTCTTATGCTTAATAAAATGTCCTTGCCATTTTAAAATGGTGTGAAGCAGGGTTTAGACATAAGCTTCTTTTCTAAGAACAAATCATAGCACAATGCCACCTCTGATATAACAGCACACTGTGTCCACATTTATGCAGATATAAAATGCCAAATTCAAGCTTCCCATATCAAGGCACGTACATGTTATCACACATACAAAAATAATTTTAAAAAAATTACAGAAGAGAAGAAATTGGAAGTAGGTTTTAGCCAAGCAATTAGAACTTCATAAACGTGTGCTTTCCATTTCTCAATTACTGCTGCAGAATGTTTCCCACGGAGTTAAATAGCTCACAAAATGATCTTCAAACAGTATGACTGCACTTTATTGGAGGACAGACAATACTTCTGAGTAATAACACTTGATAGAAGATAATGCTCAAGTACTGCTTGAAAATTAAAGATCCCCTATGTAGTTATATTTAGGAATTTGTAAATAATTAACAGTGTATACAAATAGATCTTTTATTCTCTTTATGATTAGGCTAACAGTATACAGGTAAATGTTACATGAAAGATCTTCTTTTTAGTGCATACCTGCTACAAGATGTTCTACTACATGCACATATTCTCTACAGAAGGTAATGTATTTACTTGTTGGTGTCCTTTCAGCCATATGTAAGCAGTAATATGTGCCAGATGTTTGACAAAATGAGAGACTTTCCCTCCCCTCACGTACAAGGTGTTACCCTTCACCAATTAGCTGGAGAAAAACACAAAGCTCTGCATAAGATTTTGCTGAGACAGCACACAAACAAGAAATTATAGAGGTGTTGCAAAATTCAAGAGTCGAAGATCCAGAATTGATAAGTTTTAAATTTGGAAAGTGAAAACAGTGTTGCTTTATAATAATTGAGATTAGTTTTACATCCTTTTTTATTCTAATTTTCTTTAGAGTTGTAGTAATTGCATTCACGTTCAAGTTCACATTTATTTATAAAGCACATTTTTAAAAAAAAAATGCATTGCACCCGTACAATTAGTAAATGTTATTAAGCAAAATCAAAAGAAAATTAAGTAAAAATATGTTGTTGGTTTTTTTTTTCATTCATTCATTCTGTATATATATATATATATAAATACAGCTCTGGAAAAAAATAAGAGACCACTGCAGAAAAATATGTTTCTTTTGGGTTTTATCCTAAAAACTGTTAAT
>JAUMHE010000029.1:1654854-1693714 GCA_032359235.1 Enteromius mattozi | reverse complement strand
CGTCATTAGTGTTCACTCCCTACCAGCCGTGTATGTCCAGGTGTTCCCCTTTATCCCTTGATTGTATCCTATATATATAAACTGTCTTGTTCAAAGCCCTTTTGTCGATTGTTAACGTTACATGTATGTTTGTTTGTCCTTGCACTGCTCCTCGCGTTTTCTTTGTTTTCTTGTTTTGTTTGTTTTAATAAATGTTCCAGTTCAGAGTTATTTCTGCCTCTGAGTCCTGCCTGCCCACAAAGAAGCGAGAGTGCGAGAGTCACCACAGCCAGCATTGTGAAAGAGCACAAGCAGTACTCCAAATAAATTTTAGTTATCACTTTTTTACATCAGTAAGTCTTGATCGATAGCCGATGTCAGTAAATATGTAAATAGATTTGATCTATACTTTGTATGAAATAAATGTATTTTAAATAAAGTAATTATGTGATTTTTTTAAATGTGACCCTGGTGTGAAGTTGCACGGGTATATTTGTATTGCCAACAAAACATTTTATGGGTCAACATGATCCATTTTTCTGTTATGCCAAAAAAACTTTAGGATATTAAGTAAAGATCATGATCCATTAAGATACTTTGTAATACTGTAAATATATCAAAACTTTATTTTTTTTTATTAGTAATATGCATTGCTAAGAACTTCATTTGGACAACTTTTAAAGGCACAATGTTTCTTTTTTTTTGCACCATCATATTCCAGATTTTTTTTTTTTTTAAATAGTTGTATCTCAGCCAAATATTGTCCTATCCTAACAAACCATACATCAAAGCTTATTTATTCAAAATTCTGCTGATGCATAAATCTCAATAAATTTTTTTTAAAAAGACTAAACCAGGGCCACAAATTATGAGCTTCTATTTCTTTTAAATATTGGCTCTGTTCACTTCCAATGTAGGAACCTCACCATAACCTCAATATTTAATTCATACAAGATTTACCAAAAAAGAGAAACCCAAAGCCCTAAAAGCCAAAAGTACTACGCTCTCCACTCATTACAGAGCAAGAAGCCAAATAACCACTTTATTCCACTGGTCAGTGTAATGATTTTTCTATGCCAGCACAATTGTTGTTTTATGCTCCAGGACATCTAGCCAAATGCATTCACATGGTCTACTAGAACAAAAAAAACAAAACAAATGTAGAATAAATCCACCCTTCCAGACTTGCAAATGCATTCATTCACGCTATAACTGCACTCTACACATTAACTGATGATATCTGAGATGCAAAGTGCTGTTGATAAACCGACCTCTCTTTGACGCTTTTGCATTAACCAAGGAATGCCTGCGAGGGAGATGGAAGAACAGCTATCCCTCATAAATATCAGCAGCCGCATCCTCCAGAGGAATTAGCTTTCCTCTGCCAGTTTTCCCTTGCGGTTATATAGTGATTTCACTGGAAAGCATGAGTGGAGAGTGGATGTTGTGCTTAGAGTGATCAAAACTGACCCGTTTAATCTTTCTAATCCATCTTGGCCTGTCAATCATCTTCTCTGACTTTCATACTTTTGACTTACGCAGTGTGCCTACGGTGCGCCCCGTGGTTGCGTGAGAACTGAGATCTGTGGTGATAGAACTTCTGATGACAGTGGCTTTAGGCTGCTTTATAGAAACGTACCACAGAACTGACACAGAAAAGAGTTCAGGTCGACTTTCTTAATACGCAATACGGACTGTGTGAAACTCTGCCAAATTTCATATTCCCACAGCATTGCCAATGATAGTTTGCTCGATAAAAGTATTTCACCCCTGAAGCAGCTGTGCCAACGAATGATCTCAGAATTACATTCTGTGATTTACTCCGAGCTGTACCTTGGCAAACTGACTCCTCGGACTCAGACGGACTGCCCACAGTCCAGTCACTGACTGTCTGATGCATATTGACACAAAAAATGGGAAGCGTTGGCTGAAATGCCAGTTACAGTCTGAGAAAAAACACTCAAAATTGTGGGTAGTTAAACTGTTAACTGGATTTTATACAGTAAATCTAACATTACACTACATAATTGGGGGCAAAAAAAAAAAAAAAAAGTGTTAGCTTCACCATTTTTGGAAATCAAATGTTTTATAACCAGCATCATTGTAGTATTATTTATATACTACATTATTTATTAATGATATTAATTAACATTATTTAAATTTTTTGCTATTTTAATGCTTTTATTTTGAGCTGTATGTTTCCATTTAAATTAAATTAAAATTTTGCAATTTGATTATGAGCTTTTGATGTCTATTATTATTATTATTAAATATTTCTATTTTTAGCAATTTAGGGCCAATCTTCCTAAACAGGGCAAATTACTGTGAGAGCACGATTCCAAAAAAGCAACAATGGCCGTGGAAATTTCTGTGTGTGATTTATTAACAACACGCAAAAAAATATATATCTCATTTAAATATTGACCAATGCAAAATAATAAGCGCAGCGCAATAAAGAAATAGTATGGTAAAAAGAAGCAGAGACCAAAAAAAGGCTAGAAGCTGCAAATAGACCTGGTATTGCATGACTTAGTTGGGTTTCATGTCTTTTATTTCCTGAAGCAAATTGAAAATAACATGCTTTAACTGTCCAACCTGACAGTACTATTTTAACGCCAAAAGATGGTTTGAGCTGCTGTTAGTAAAACTTCCATTTTAACTTAAGTGTATTTTATTTTAGTTACTCTACCCTTCAATAGTTTGGAAATAACTTAGAAAAGTTGTGTTTTGGAAAACATGAATCCTTTTTAATTTGTGATCATTTTGCACTAGGGACAACACAAACTACAAAAACATATTTTATTATATACACAGTTTTTACATAGAAAATACTTACATTTTCAACTCATTAAAATATTCTCCATTAGCAGCTATTACAGCTCTGCATAATATATTACTCCAAGCCTCCTGAAGGACGGACCAAAGATGATTCACACTGGTTGGACACTTCTTACAGACATCACGGTCCAGTTCCTCCCATAGTAGCTCAATTGGGTTGAGGTTGGGTATATATTGGCATTATTATGTAAAGAAAATGAAAATTAGTATTGCCGGTCTTCAATGATAATCAGTGGTGGCTCCAAAATGTCTTTGTTGGGGGTGCTAAATTTAGAGAAAGTAATGAACGTCTAAATTTTAGCTATTCATTTTTTTTATATACAGCAGGTTCGAAAAAGGCATATTTTACTTTTTTTCTGTGGTATTAAACGTTTTATATGCCGCTGTTATTAATATACTAATGCCAACTGCCAAATATGACACTTTTAATGTAATGTAATTTATGAACAAACATAGAAAACAGAGAAAGTTGTTTTTGTTTTTTTCAATTCAATGAAAACTAATTTTTTTCTTATTATTATATTATTATTATCTTATTATTATTTCCACACCGGCATGCGTGCAGGTGCAACCTCCCCACTGATTTACATGGTATAATGTTATAATAGTCAGAGATAAGCATAAAAAATATGCAATATTAAGAGGATTTAGCATTTCCAACTAATGTAGACTTGTTACATTCTTCTTATTTTTAGGCTTATTATTATTATTATTATTATTAGATTACTTTTATTAATAAAATACATGAAATTATTGCCACGCATCATGCGTGAGGACAATAAAATAGGCTATTAGCTTACTCATTGAATGTTTTTACAATTTTTTTTTAAACAGGTCTATTAATTTATACAATGAATTATAGGCCGAATTAAAATGATTAACACTGCAGTATAGATCTGCGTTCCACCCGCGGGACCCGACCAGATTTAGTTTACCACGGGATTAAATTCCCGAATACAACGCGGTAACTCTGGTGTAATTTGCACGAGAGTGGGTGGTCTAATATCCCATTCCCGACATCCTTTCAGAGCAGCTCATCTGTGCTTTATTCTTATTGACCAACAGTACAGCCTGCATTCACGGTTGTTATGCGCGAACTGCACGCACACGCCACACGTTTTATTTGAGAGGTCTGCCCACAGCATGTCTGCGGCGATGTTCAGAGTAGGCTGTAGCCTAGAGGTGGTAAATATACGGCCCTCAGACAGAACAGGCAGGTTGTCCATGAGTGACAAAACAGAATAAGGATGAAGCAAAGTGTAGATGCGGTTTAATATTTTTCTTAGCCTATAATCTTAAATGACAGATGCCGTATTTAGTGTATTTTTTTCTGCAACTCTTCCTACTAGCCAAGCCAAATGTTAAACGAATTTAATATTTTGACAAGACAAATATAACCAAATTTTTTTGTTTGTTTTGTAAATGTTAAAGGAATTGTATCATGACAAGATGAATAAAATGAATATTTTTGTACATTTTTATTTTCTCTGTGACAATTTATTTTCCTACTGTGTTGGCAGCAAAATGTTAAATGAATTTTGTAAGACACAAAACCTTTTTGCTGTCAACTAATTCAAGACTCTTGACAAAACAAATAAAATAACAAATACAATTTTCTGCAGGCTACAACTTTTATTTGTTAGCCCGTTTCTCTTTCTATTAGTAGCAGAGATTTGAATGTGAGATTCTGGAAACCTAAATTTAGTGGGAATGGTCGGGTCGGGAAGAAATTTATTTTAAATGGATAGCGGGTGAACAAAGAGTGAAAATAAAGAAGGTGTGGGATATAACCTCGCAGGAGCTAGCGGGAGCCGGACTAAAAAAATTGTCCCGCGCAGACCACTACACTGCAGTCATCAATGAAAATTCAGAGCAGATTTACTTCAGGTACAGATTTTCAAAAACAACCTGGTTAAGGCGAAATAGGTTTCTTCTCATGTTTTTCACTACAGGAACCACAAAAGAAATATTAAGAGAATAATTTAAGACATTTAGCTATATAGCATTTTCAGAATATGTTAAAGTAGATGTGTCTTACTTTCACGTTCTCTAGTGAATTGATGTTTACCATCTTGCACACGTTGCACGTTGCTTGCTTGCGATGCTTGACCCCTTCCCCATAATATCAATTGCTTATAAGCCACATATAAGGCACTTTTTAAGCTTTTAATGTTTATTTTTCAATGTTAGTAAGAGTGATACCGAAAGTTACAAAACAGGAAAATCATTTGGAAATCCTTGGGGGGGGCTGTGCCCGGGCTAACCAAGTTTCTGATGGGGCTATAGCATTATAGTACATTATTTGCACCAAAAAATGATAAGAAATTATGCTCATATAAGTTTATAAATGCTTATATATGCTGATAAAGGTTTAGCTGTGGGATACTATCTGACTCTTAGGTGACAAATGTAGTCAGCCCAGCTGCTCCAACCACTTTAGGCCACTGGAATAGCCTCAAAAACTCAAGCTAGGATAATAACATCAGCTCCTATTAAAGCTGTAAATGTAAATCCACGTTTGACACCATAAATGTCCTTAAGGACTTTAACATGACAGAGTAAATCCAAAAGCATGACACAAGCTTCAGAACACATTTATCAAGAGAAGACTTGGCAAATTAATCATATGCTTTCTTACTGTACATAATCTGTAGATTACGTACATCACTGACAAAAAAAAAAAAACGATGAGAATGATGACAAAAGACATTAGCATACATTTGAACATCCCCTTATTGAATTGTGACACTAAAAGCGTTTGTACAACAAAAACCTTTTATACTTGCCCAGATGTTGTCTTAGATCATTAAAGGGAAGTTTAGACAATAAGACTTCAGCATAGCACAGGCAGGGGATAACTGTCTGTTGTTTCCTCTAGATGATTGATTCATCAACTCTTTCTCACTTTCATCTCTGAGCAATGTTGGAACTTAACTTTGTATTTCAGCAATTCTAATGTTACTGCCTCCTTAGGATAAATTGTTGTTGTATTCCTCATTTGCAAGTCGCTTTGGATAAAAGTGTCTGCTAAATGAATAAATGCATATATAAATGATTGATGGCACACAAGTTTCAATGCAAACGCTGGAATCAAGCCCCACTGGCCTGAGCTAATGCATCACTGCCAAAAACCAGAACGGCGTAGTAAATTTATTTTTAATTTAATTATGTTTCTAAGAAGTATTTACATAAATGCAATCACATTCTACTTTTCCAATCCAGTGTTGGGAAGTAACTAACGAAGTAGCATTTTACAGTAATGAGAGTAACTATCGCTGTTCTCTTATTTAGGATTGATAATAGAAAGTATAAAGTACAATAGAAAACCATTACAAATGTTCTTAATGTCACTTTTATCTATTTAACTTACTACTGCTAAATAAAATAATAATTTTCTTAAAAAAAAAGTTTTCAGCTTTAGTTTAAGTAATTTAGTACTTATTTTTTATTTTAGGTTTTTAATCTAACAATTATATTTTATTCTTTAACTAATGAAAACTATGTTTTAATTATATATATATTTTTTACATTTAAATTTTATCAACATCATGAATTTGTTTTACAGCTAAACAATGCGATTTAGGATAAGTTATAATTCAGATCCACTAACCTTTTAAAATATTCCATGGATTGGAAACCAACATAATATATAAAGGTACACTGATGTGTAATTTATAATCAAATTAAGAGCAGACTGTATGGCGAGCAGTAATTATGTGTACAACTAGCCATGCTGAACAAACCTGAGATACCAATTTCCTTCATAATGGATTTTCAGTTATAATTGTAAAAATCTATTTAATAAAATGTTGTGGAATGGAAATGCAGCATAGTTTTACTACACAGTGGGACTGTATATTTTCAGAACAACCAAGTTTCTAAACAGCACATCTGTACATTCACATTACCGATCGCTCTGCATAGTCACTGTGGGTTTTTAGCCCTCAGTGATTCTGATTCAATCAGTGAAGGCCCAATAAACAGGGTCACGGGTCAAATTCTTTCCAGAACAATCTTTAGGGGAGGTTTCATCTGCTGCTGGAGGGTAATGGACCTCTTACGGCTCTGTGGTAGATTTATTGACTATCTGAGGACCCCGATGCCCCTGATCAGTCTCTGCACACTACATCTGTCTTCACTCATTATCACACATGCATATGGAGCTTTGCAATCACCCTGTGTCTGCCAAAGTCCATTACCCACAAAAACCCAAGTACTCCGGCTCAATCACAAGCGGGACAATTCGCATACACACACATGATCAATGACATGCATGAGAGATAAGCTAAGCGTGCTCACACACTTAAATGTAGTGTATATTGTTGTGTGTGTGTCAACAGAATAGCTGAAGGTCAAAAGGTGTGTTTGTATTACCGTTTCACATCGATCCCCTCTCTTTCCTTTCATCATTTCCTCTTTCTATCTCCTCTTCCTAGATCAAGAGTTCAAATGCTACATAGACCACTCGAACAAAAAGCAGCATTCTACAAAATCGAATAGTGCTGCTTTCAGAGATTCAAGTATGTAACAGTACACTGAAAGTAAAAGTATAATGCTTGAACTGAGAGAAAGAGTACACTGATGTTATGACAGTCTCTACCCGAAGACACCGATTTAGCAGCGGTTATTTAAATGTGCAAAGCTTTCTAACACATTAGGTTAAATTATGGCTGTGTTATCAGGGTGTGATAAACCAACCTGCATGTTCCCATAACTGAAAAAAGAAGATTCATTTGGAGAGTGTTAAGATACTAATTACATTTGTTACAATTAATAAACAGCTACAATTTTCTGGTTGGCTGGACACAATTCCTTCATAGACAAGAGGCACTGCTGTGAATTTATGATTAGAGTGTGTGGAAGTTACTCTTGCTTAAATTAAGGCTACAAGAACACATCTTCTGGAACAAACGCTGAACTCTGAAAAATATGTAACAATTTTTTTATACCAGTGCGAGCGTTATATGATATACAATTTCAACACTTGTCTGCAACAGCAATGATCCCATTGGAGAGCCCAATATAGCACAAAATACAGCAAAATCTCACAATACACAATGAAATAACACGACACAATAAAATTAGAACAACAGAACAAAATTAGCTCAACACAACAGAAACATGGTGCAACATGGCAAAATTAGCATAACACAACAAAAGGAAAGGAAACAAGCCACAACAGAATGAAATTAGCATAACACAATAAAAACAAGCTGTGCTTTCGCTGTGTTGTGGAGATTTTCTTGTGCACTATTGAGTCACCGTAAAAAAGAGTGGCTTATAAACATTAAGAGCAAAAAGTTTTGTGTGCTTCAGTTTAATTCAATGCACGAGAGGTCAGGAAGATCAGATATTTATATGTTTAGTAACACAAATAGTTCAGAATCTGAAATATTTCTCATTAATTTTACATCTAAATGTTATTTCGGTTTACCTTTTGGTCTACCCTGAAAAAATTGTTACCTTGAAGAGCTATTTCAACCTGATGTAACCCAAATAAATTACTTTTGTTAGCATAAATTAATGCACTTAGATTGATTTTATCTGACTTGAATTAAACCGGTTAATTTATATTTGATGTTGACACTTTTAGGTTAATTTTGTTTTCAGCATAAAGGCCCATTCACACCAAGGACTGATTTAATTTTAATAATTATTCTACAAAACTACTATAATGATAACAGCCCAGATACCATTGGAATCATTTTCAAAAAAAAAAAATCCAGCTAATTAATGAGAAAAACTTTTACAGCCAATCAGAAACCACATTGCTTTGAAGAGCTTGAGCATTAAAAGCAGCAGATGACAAAATTGCATGGATGCTGATATAATTAGCATTTATAACTGTCTTTATAGTTATATTTTTTACAGTTCTGTTTAAATTTTATTTCCAGTTTTGGATCAGATTTTGAATCCTAGATTTCCGTTGTTGTCTCAGACTCCAACTGTATATTATACAAAATGGTTTGGAGCATGTCACGTTTCTCATGCGTTTCCCATTTAATTGACACAGTTGCCATGGTTTCGTGTTCAAATTAGATGAGTTTTGCAGCCCAAACTATTGTGACATAAATTGCGTGCACGCCTTTACATTACAACAAGCCAGCTTAGCAATTAACAATTTTTTCTCCTCCAGGAAAATGTATATTATCGTTATTTTTCAGGAAACGTCCAAAACAGGCGCAAAATTAATAAGGCCAAGATAATACATTTAGATCACACATTTTTCCTAATGCGGCCACTCCTCAAAACACTTGAGGACCTGTGGCATATATAATCACGATTCGTACACTTGTGGTAATTGGTTACCCATATGAGGTGACCATGGCAACGATGCTGGAATGTGTCCTGCGTGAGTTGTCCTCTGTGTGTTCAGTGTTTCTAAAGCTCATCCTCTCATTAGCAGTGAGAATGTTTTATAGGTGTGTGGGAGGTCTGTTTGCAAAGGGACGTGCTTTCCCCTCAATTACCAAATGAGTTTGCACAGGCTCTGGCAAGAAACTCCTGAAAACTCTGCGAGGACCCGGCAGTAAGTGTGCCAGGACGTATTTAAGGATGAGGCACGGAGCTTATAGTATCAGAGCAATATGCAGATGTGTTTTTATGGAGTGGTGTTAATCTAATAAGCAGCCAGGGTAATTATCTTGAGTGCGAGTAGGTGAGTGTGTGTGTGTGTACGGTGTTTTTTTAAAGTGTGATGTATAAGCGATTACACCCAGCAGAAGGCTGAAATGTGTTTATGGTGATACAACAGCTGAACAGTGAGGTATTAAAGGGATAGTTCACCTAAAAAGAATAATTATGCCATTATTTACTCACTTTAGTTGTTCCAAACCAGTATGAGATTCTTTCTTCTGTTGAGCACAAAAGAAGATATTTTGAAGAATGATGTTAATCTGTAGCCACTGACTTTCGTAGTATGGGGGGGAAAAATACTATGGTAGTCAGTGGGTACCGTCAACTGTTCAGTTGATGGTAGCCCAGCCTAATCTCATAGCAATTTGTACATATTTTATGAGGTGGCTAATTCATACGACCTCACTCGTACTGTATGAATTTATAAGATTTTCATTCATTCGAATTTGGACAAATGACCTACACCTAACAGTAACTTTACACATCACTGGGGTTTTAAACAAATCGTACAAAATTGTACAAGTGAGGTCATACGAATTAGCCACCTCGTAAAATACTTATGAATTGGTCGCGAGAATATGTTGGGTAGCCATACAATTTGTGGCACCTATTGACTTCTATAGTATGATAAAAAAAATACTACAGTAGTCAATGGCCTCCATCAACTGTTTGATGTTTGGACATTCTTCAAAATATCTTCACTTATGCTCAACAGAGGAAAGAAACACATATAGGTTTGGAACAAGGGGAGGATGCATAAATCATAACAGAATTTTCATTATTAGGCAAACTATCGCTTTAAGAGATCACCCATCACAGTGTGCTCTTCACACATGCATGGAACTAGTTGAGCTGTGGAACTCGAGTCTGCTTTTGATGGAAAAGTTGCTGTTTTTAATCATCTAGCACAGGTATTGTAAATAAGACATTGATGAGTCTTAATTATCCATGTGTTATTGTGCCTAATTCTGAAATAAACACCAGTGATTGTGGCTGTTTGCTTTGACTCCTCATGTGAATGTTTTCCCTCTGTTGCCATTGGAGAACATCTGCTTATATTATTTCGCAGACAGTGCAATTATTAAATCCCCATAATGTGGTAACAGCTGCTGTAAAAGAAGTTTGCAGAATTTGAAAATCACACACATGTACAGTATGTAAAGGTACATACAGTATATGTATATTAGTTCATAAAAGTTGTTTGCTAGACCATCACAAGCACGTACAGAGAGACATTTAAAATCCCTCTGCGACAAGGTATTGTTGAAATTGCTTTCACATTAATGCTCTTTCACGGCCGCATAATTGTTTGGCTGATTAACTTGCCATGCTTGCATGTTTTAATTAAACACATTTTCAGGATTTATGCCCTTTCATTTATTTATCTCCCATCTTACAAAATGGTCACCTGGGGCATATTTTTGGTGAATTAAATGTGGCTTAATTATTTTCACAGGACGAAATTGCTCATAAACATTCATACTTTGGAGGTTTGTAGAGCTCAACCTTACTAAAAGTTTCTTGCATGCTTCTCTTTTGTTGCTTTGTCTATGACACTCACATTCTGGCAGATTGAATGCAGTAAACAAGACAGATGCAATAACCGTGATGCAAGAATTGCAAGATAGAAATTCTCTTGTTTCAAAGGTTGGCTCTTTTTATGTGGAAAAAAAAATACACCCTGAGGTCTTACTCCTTAGTTATTTCTTTCGAAAGTGTAGAAAATGTAGTTTGGGTCAGTTGGCCTCGGTTTAAATGTGGCGGAAACTGCTGTCCTTACGGTTATCAGTGAAGTACATAAATGCACAAGTGAAATCAGACAACTTCTATTTGCACAGATGGGTTATTAGGTTGCAAATCAATACTACCATTTCTCATACTACTACTACTATTTCCAGGCAAAATGGTAAGTAACTAATGCCACACAAATTATGTGGCTTAATGAGGATATGGTATGCAAATGGTAGCAAATTTTGCATTAAAAATATTAATAATAATTATAAAAGCTGGTCTTTTGAACTTAATGATATTCGACAATCTTACTGATGTTTCTTAATTTTTCATCAAATAAATTCAGCTTTAGTGACCATAAGAGATTCTTTCCACTTTTGCATGGCAGTATACCCATCTAGTCGTGTAATGAATATAATGAAGCATCTAAACTAAAGTGATTTGCAGCAGCAGCGGTAGGAAAATCACAGTATACATTTTCGCTTACGTTTGTATTACTGTAATGGGGCTGCAGGCACACATGATGGTACGAGTAAGGCATCTGGTGAGGATTGCTGAGTAGGTGTACCTGAGTTCAATAGGACAGCCGGCCTTATGGCTATGTCAGTGCACCTGCTTCCTCTGCACACACAGGCTCAGTAAAAGTCCACAGCTGGACCGCACAACATTTCTTGCTTTACTTTGAATAATGGATGAGAACACAGAATACTGGAAAACCAACCTAAATCCTCAACAGGTTCTCCTTGTTCTCAGACATTCTATGAAACTGACAATATTGGGTTTTTGAGAGCTTTGAGAGCCATGTAAACAGATGTTAAATCAACTTTAAATCAGGAAGAGTTTGGAGCGGCTATGTGAATGATATCATCTGGGCTTTGTACTGTATGTAAAGAGTAAAACAGCAGAATTTCTGCCATATTAGGCCTCTATTGGCTTTTTGTGAAGCGACTGTTGCACTTTTGGATAATTGCCTTTGATGGGTGATACTGCACCTGTGGGATCTAAGTGAAATTGAGTGGTTCTCAACATGAAGCATGTTCCATGGTCCTACACATATACAAAAAGAGTGTGAATGAACTTAAATGCTTTGAAAGAAATACACAGTATTCTTTAGAATTTGATGAGGAGTTATATGATGCAATTATGTGTCCACACACATCTTATTCAGTGTCCATTGTGTTTATGAGGTTTTTGTTTGTTTGAGTTTTTCATTTATTTATTTATTTGTTTATATGTTTTGGTCATAGCTACACCTTATAGGAATCACTGTAGAATCACCATCTGAATTGAAATACCAAGGAATTTACTGAATTGCAATTCAAATAAATGCACACTTGGAAATTAGTGTTCTGCCAATTTAAAGCATTTTAAACATCTATAACATTGGCCTATTTGTTTTTATCTGTAAAGCCTTGTCCACCTTTTTCTTCAATGCGGAAGTAAGCCTATGGGTGATGCTTCTGGTTCGTTAGACGCTATGGGTAAATAACGAGGAAAATAACAACGTGCAGTAAACGGTAAAACAGTTTGCACTGTTTTCTACAGCTAAAAATAGCTGGACGTGGATGAGACTGGAAGCTAGACCCATTGAATTTACAATTGGCCGCACCCATTTTTACATCAAGAAAAAGGTGGATAAACCGTAGAATTTTCAAACAGAGTCGACCTTGAATCACTGAAACCAGTATTATTTTTTAAACAAATCCCAAGCCATTCACATATTGCACAAAACCCTAGTTCACAAAGATCACAAGATCACAAAACCCTAGTGTAATGGTTACAAGCTCAGGGATAAAAATAAGAAGGTTGCTGGTTTGACATTAAGTCTACTACTTTGGATGAAAGTGCCAGATAAATAACCATCTACTTTAAACACATTTCACACACAAGTTATTTTAAATACCACACACAACAAAGCGACAGCCTCAGCAGAGCTTCCGAGATGCTTCATAAAGTACAGTACATTAAAACCACAGAAGCTGCAGGTGCGTTATTCTACAAAAATAATGAAGTGTGATGAACAAGCATAGCAGGTTACCAAAATACTAGCAGGTGCACAGCATGAGTCATAGGCTCTTTTATAAACATTGTTAAGAACGTTGAAAAATTCTGAGCAATTTTGAGAGCAATTATCATGATATTCAAGAAGAGCTATCCCATATTTCCTGAAGCTTTATTGTGTTGTTTCAAGTAAAACACTATGCAGATATTTAACAAATAACATATTCATACCATACAGCTGCAATTTCTACATGTCAAACAGAAAACCCTATAAGACAGCATAGTAACAGAAAGAACTGCTTTTGTGCTCTACAGGCAAAAAAAAAAGTCACAGATTTGTAACAACATGAGGATGAGTACATTTTCATTTTTAGGTGATCTATTTCTGAGAACAAAACCTTCAAGAAAATTCCAGCCTCCTTGAGCAATTCTCTGTTCTCAGGGCTTGTTTATCCCTCATAATCACAAAAAGCTGCATTATCAGCATGTCCTCAAGCCAGTTCCTAAAACCACTACATAATCATTATTTGATCAATTAGACCTAAAGCCTTCAGGTGAACCTCAGGCCCTGCAATGCCGATTTCCTAACAAGCGTGCTTTGCAGAACACTCCTGCATGCAAGTGTTGTGGACATGTGATGTGTTCTCAGTGTCCCTTTTGCCCTATGCTAAATTCTAGATACACATAGCTAGCGCCTACCTTCCCTCCTGAGCAGGAAGGGTAAATATAAAGACACCTAAATTATGCAAGGCGCGCATGAAAATGTCAGGGCTAAATTCAGTATTTCTTCCATTGTCTCCCTGGCATTTCAATGTTTTATGCATTTTATAATTAGGTAGAAGCTCCAGAGGGAATGGAGAGCAATAAGACCGTGCATTGCTTTAGCTGTCTGGGGTGTCACTACTCAGACCCTGGCTTTTTTCAAAGGCAAATTTCAAATGTGAAGCCAGCTGAAGTATTTAAGGATAAAAGGTTGACCATACCTGTGCCCATCTGCTGTTGCTACTTAAACAGCGTGTAATTGGTGTGTAAAACAACTAGCTGAAAGTTGGCCAGTTTCAACTGCGGCAATGATAGAATGTGATTGATTTAGGATTAGAATGTCATCTAAGCCATGCTACTAAACTGACAAGAAAGATATGAAGTGTAAGTAAATGTATAAATAAATATATATAGATAGATAGATATAAACTGACTTTATTGAACAAACCAAATTTAGACTTGACATTCAATGGCTTAAATCACATAAACACCTTTGTTTGTGCAAAATACTTAATTATCAAGCAAAAAAAAACATGGAAGTTGCAGTCAAAATGAGCAAAGCATTCTATGAATGATAAAAGCCTGACCAAATTTTAGATGAAGCTGTTACTCTAATTTTGACAAATAGCATGGCATTTACCTCTCTCAGGGAGCAGTTAAAACTAGACCTGGGTAAAAATGCATGCTGTGATGAATGTGCTCTGTGTACAGATGTTGTTCATCATGTACTACTCTTATTTGCTCGCACTGTTAATTTAATTTATTATGTTTGGTCATTTATATTTGCTTACCTGGTTTGGTATTTACCATTTTTGACAGTAATGTACAGTAAAATGTGGATGTATTTGTGTGAAGTACATTCAGTGTGCGCGTAAAATAGCCTACATTAAATTTTGTTATGTTGCTCTTCTACTATCTACATTTAAATGTGTATCAGTTTAATGATAAATAAATGAATTATTAAAACATAACTAAAAAATAAATTCAGAAATAAGGTTATCTCCTCCAATCTGAATAATCAAAGTAATTCTAGCATAATCAATGTAATATATATATATTTAATTGTCTGACAACCACAATATTAAGTATTAACAATAATAATAATCATAAAATATTCATTTATTTTCCCTTACAGAAACTGCAAGAGTTGGCTACATTATTATAAGACTGAGAAGAAGAAAAATTATCTGAAAAGAAAAAAGAAGGACAATGGTATAAACTGCTAGAAAGAACAAAGAAACTAAATGATGAAAGATATAAAAAAGACGAAGAAGAAATGCAATAGCACAGAATTAGATATATCAAGATGAGGCCATGAGAGGATTGCAGAGTATAAAACAAAGGAGATGAGAGAAAAAAAAAATTGAAGAGTAGAAGAAATATATTTTGCTGGAGGAATGGGCATAATTACAATTTGTATATTAGAGCTACACGACTGAGTGAGGAAATAAGATGTTCTTTTAGGAAGCAATAGAGGAAAAACATGGGGAAATCATCTCTGGGTGACCTGATGGCCGTTCCTATTTTAATGAATTGTGCTGAAGAAGGCTATGCTGGGTAAATGGAACTTACTACTGTACATACCACAAAGTCCTATATACACTCTATATGGTTATTGGCTGTTTTGAGTTCTGCTTTATGTTTTATACTCTCTGTTCGTCTCTAATTGCCTTTTTAAAAAAATACCAATAGTCCCTTGCTGCAGTTAGAAACAAGCACAAGGTAGTTCATACATCATTAGGAATCCAAACCCGCATTTAGTCCTTTAGAAAATTCATTTCCAACATGCATTTGAAGAAGAATTATTAAGGAATGTGAGGGAACGGAACTAATCATTTGATATTGTATGCATCAGTGCATGAAGGCATCACCCACTTCAAAGCCAGTGTCTACCTGAGCTTTACATAATCAATGTGAACTCATTAATGTAAGCGTCCTTCGTGACTCTTGGTTTTTATGACATGCATGTCAAGCATTATTTTCAAGGTTGCGTTTTTCCCCAATGCTGCTGAAAATAATTGTTTATGACTCAGAGACCCAATGGCTCATATGATCAACAACAGGAAAGTAAGGGAAATATGGCATATATTGCATTCCATTAAAAAGTTTTTTTTGTTTTTTTTTTATGTGTATGATACAGCCAGCTGTGTTCGCTATACTTCACTGTGGTCTCTTTTTAAAAGACTAAACTTTTGCTTTAGGAAGCTAAATTGAACACACACAAAAAAGTGAATTGTTATGTCAATGTTCATCATCAAAGCCTTACTGTTCATCTTCTCTTCCTGTGTGTTCAGGTCAAAGGGATTGGCAGAAGAATGCTGGCGCCAGGTGCCCAGGGGCAGGATGGCGTTGTGTTGGCAGAGAGCTACGGTTGTTAGATGGTTCCTCTTGATGCTCCTGTGGCACTGGGCACCTCTGGGCCCACTGAGCTGGTTTCTGGCTCTGGCTGAGCGTCTGGACCAGAAGACCTCACCGTTCTCTTCTATCTCCGGCCGGAGCAGCGGCCAGCTGGACTGGCTCCTGTCTGATAAAGGGCCCTTCCATCGCTGTCCAGAATACACTGAGTTCAAAGAACGCTTCCAACAAGGCTTCTCCACACGCTACAAAATCTACAGGTTTGTGCTGTGATGATTATATTACTAGCTGAAAATACTGAATGGATATTTAAAATTGACTTGTGAGCATAATCAGGTCCCAATGACAGATTCAGAGAAAATGTGTGAAAATTGATATAAAATGAACTCAGATTCAATCAAAAAACTCTGATGCCACGTTTCTCAGCTTCACTACTGGTTTACTTGGCTTTCTAGAGAAATATCAAGGAACATCATCAGAACAGTTTTTGGTATTTTACCCTGCAATTCAAAAGTTTTGTCTGATAATTTTTTATGTTGTTTTTTGTTTGTTTGTTTAACATTAGATCTCTTATGCTCACTATTTATTTGATTAAAAAAAATAATAATAATACAGTAAAACATAGCTAATATTGTGAAATCTTTTTTTTTCTTAAAAAAAAAAAAAAAAAAGATTTTTATAAGATTTTGAAAGATTTTAATGAGATAAGAATTAGTTGCAGGGAAAGTAGCTATTTCTAAATAAACTGCAGCAGTGCATAAATGATTCCAAATGTACAAATAGAACTTACACGTTAACACGGATTCTTATTCAATTTAGTTTATCAAATTTAAAGTCTTAAAAAGTCTGAAACTGTACAAGAACGTCTTATGATTTCCAGAGGTCTCAAATTTGCAGACGGAAAGACTAGAATTCACTGCACGATTCATAATGTTTAAGATATGGGGTCAGAAAATGTATGCCTATATTTATAACTTTTCATATAGTTCACATCACACGAAGAGTGCCGTCAATCAGCATAATTACAAATGATTTTATCAGTTTAATTAAAAGAGAACATAATACTTACGTTTTAGACGCCATATTTCCTGCTTTTGCTCTATTTTAAAATTGTAAACACAGCCACAGCACTGTTTTGCGTCTCTAAGCAACATGGCGGTGTTTTGTGTTGAATCAATGTTTAAATGATTCGGTTCAATTGCAATGACTCAATTATTAATAGTGACATGCTGCCACCTACTGGCGGTTTTAATTTAACATTTAAAATATCTTAATTTTCAAACATCCAGGTTTTTTTTTAGCGTTTTACGTTTCAAATATCAAAACATTATTTATGCGTTTGTAACTGCAGGTTATCATTATATGTCCCGCTGAGCTGCATCAAACTGTAAATACATCTAAATGGCACTTAATTTAGTTGATAAGTTTAGTTGATATACTGATTTCATTTGCTTGGTAATAGCCCAAATGCAAAAATTTGAGTCAAAAGATGATGCACACTTTTAGAAAAAAATGACTTTAAGATAAAAATGCCCATAAAACTTGCTGGAAAAGACTATCTATCGCTGTGAACTGACCCCAGAGAATGGTCTATAAATTAAAAAAAATAAATCAATCAATCAAGAATCAGCTGTCCACAGTAATATCAGCAAAATAACACACTTGCCAAAATATTGTCTTTATAAATAAAATCCAAGAAAATATTAAGATATCATTCTTGTCAATGTCACACACCCCTAATTTATGTTATTTAATTTATATAATAATTTATTGATAAGAATTTTTTAAATCGATATATTAATACTTTTGGCATCCATTTTCTTAAAAATGGTTTAAAGGTTGAAATGTAAAGTTTATCATTTATGAAACTTTTTGTTTTTGGGAAAACTTGTGTCTGAATTGTAAATATGCTTTTTACAGTACTTTTACAGTTTAATAAGGTACTATAAAAATTACCCTCCCCTGCTCATACGGCATTAATTTTATCTTTGCAGGTCTTAAAAAAAGGTCTTAAAAAGTCTTAATTTTGATCCTTTAAATCCTACAGAAACCCTGTAATTGTAGTTGAAAACTTCATAAAACTCAAAAAACTGGATTTGGCAGTAACCAGTGTCACTTTCAGCAGAACAGTGTGAGTACAGATTTCGTGCAGACAAACCGACCTTTCATCAGTCATGTGACAGATCAAATAAACCACAGTGAGAAGTACTGACAACAACATAGCAGGAGAAAATGAAAAAAACACTGACGGCTCAGTTGTGGTGAGGCATGGATCTGTTTAATCTGATGCAGCTCGTGGAGTTGATATCATTGGTGAGTGCAGTCACATGACAGAAAAAGGCCATCAAGCATACAGTAAAAAGACTTCATCCTCTTTGATGCTCCCTGCAGTTACTAAAACAACAGAATAACATAATGTTTACATCATTTACATTGATACATAAATGATAATGCCCTTCCAAGGGATCCCTATCGTAAAATATAAATACAGTAATATATTTACTTACATGTACACTGTGGAAAAATAAAAATGATGTGTAGAAAAACACACTACTTTTGTGGCCAGTATTACTTGCATTGACAGTAAATGCATTTATAATGTTATAAAAAAATATACTTTACCTGTATACTCATCCAAGAATTAAATAAAATGGTTTCAACAAAAATAGCAGCACAACTTTGTTTAGCAACTTTGCTGATAATACTAATAAATGTTTCTTGAGCACCAAAGCAGCTCATATTAGAATGATTTTTTTTTTTGCAATACTGTTTTTTCCTTTTCATTTTTTAATTACCAACCAAAACTTTTGAATGTTAATGTAAAATTATGGCTCTCCATAAATTATTAGTTTTCATAAATTTAGTCATTTAACTATTTTTAACAATTGCAAAACCCCTGCACCACACTACATTCAAACCTGTGACCTTGGCGTTGATATCACCATGCACAGCAACACTCATCATTATTCTGAAAAGTGCAACACATCAGTAGCAACACGGTGGTGATTATTCAGCTGTTGACCTGTTTTAATTACATGCACCCGGCATCATTCATTCAGTACAGTGCATTTTAAATATCGATCGCTACACATACATTCCACTCCATGTCAAAGACACACACACAACAGGAAGGAAAGGGGTGTTTGGTGCATTACTGTGGCTGACCTCAGATCCGCCAGGGGAGTTTGGCCTTTTTGCCTGCTTCCTTTGTCCCCACTGGCATGTAGCCGACACTGTCCAACTCTCTCCGCTCGTCGAATTCAGAACCCAGCATGCCTACAGCAGCTGGGCAGAGAAAGGCCCACGGAACTGTGATGGACTCAGTGAGGGGGAGACGAGCCTCTGCCAGCGCGGTTTGAAAGGCTGTCCTGCAAGCCAAAGAGTCTGTGTGGGTGTTTGGGTGTAGGCGAGTCTTCTGTATGTGCCTCACAGTTCAGAGGCATTGTGTAAACAGCATCACTGACCTCACACTGCAAAGATGGGGCTTCAGTTGGACACTGCATTCGCCTTTTGATATGATAACAGATCAGGATTTCCAGAAAGAGAAACTGGGTTGCACATCACAAATGGAGAACACCAGCAGGCACTGTACCTTTTTACTGCTTCCTTGGGCACAGCTCCCCTCTGGGGGTTAACATTGCACCAAAGGATCCCCGGCAGAGTGAATTCTATGGTCTTTAGTCATACTGCCAGCTCCGATGGGGATTTTTCTGTTGTGAATGGAGAGATATGTGCGCTTGCATTAGTTCTATTGTTCCGAGGCTTTCGCAGCAGTTGACATTTACATTCAGAAGTTATTCGATATGGAAGCATCTGTGAGCTCAATAAAAATAAGTACCTGATCAAAACACAGATATCTGTTTAAAATAGAGAAATTGCATTTGTAAGGTTTTCAGTGTCAGTCATTTTAGAAATGCTTTATTACTCATTTAGCATGGTTCATTTATGGTAACATGGTATGGTAACATGACTAATAAGGAATATTATATTTGATAAAAAATTTACATTCATTTAGATTAATGCAAATGTAAAGTTCATATTACCCAATGCACTACCTAATGTTAACAAATTAACAAATTAAAGTGTTTAATGTTACAATGCTGTTTTTAATATAAATATCCCACTTTATATTAGGTGGCCTTAACTACTATGTACTTACATTAAAATTGTACATTTAGTACAATGCACCTATTGTTAATACATTATACTTATACTTTTAAAACTACCTATACAGTATGTAATTACATCTGTAATTACATTTATAATTACACTGTCGATCCATCCCTTACACCTTAACCCACCCTTAAACCACCCATATCACCAAACCTGTCCCTAACCTTGTCCGTATCCCACATCAATAGCAGCAGAAGTGTTTTACAAATATGAACACAATAAGTACAACGTACATATTTTTTGATGTAAGTCCATAGTAGATAAGGCCACCCAATACAAAGTGTGACCAATTATTTATATACATTATATCGTATCATTTTAATTTATTTATACATTTTCAGTACTATTTTCTTCTTTGACAAGGAAATAATATATAAAATGTACCTTTAAGAGATTGGAGTAAGGAATACTACTACAAGAAACATATTTATGATTATGAGAGAACCATGACGCACTACCCTACCCATGTGGAGCCTTGGGATGATGTAGTAGCTCCCATTCGTGCTATTATCTGTAGACTATCACACCAATGGTGCTGCACAAGGTGACGGCAGAGACAACCAGCGGGGAGCCGCTCTGTAGGGATTGAGTAACCTGGTAGCAGATGGTTTCCAAAGGCAACGAGTATCTGCAAAAGAAATCAAACACGAAGACGTGTGTAAACTATAAGCAGTTGAGACAGAATGTAATTTAATGTTTTCAAGGGAAACACAAGAGATGAATTGTGTCATGCAGGTGACGCTGGACCACAATGTAGAATTAATAAGCCAAATGGATGGAAAGCTCGGGGATGCTTGTGGAATTATAATAGGGGGGGAAAGCCATACAGGCTTTGAAAAGAGTTGCTTTTGTGTTCTTTTGACTTGATGTAATTTACCACTTCAATCACTCACCAAAGGATATTTCAGAAGCATTTGATAAACATTGCTTGAGAGCTTCCACAGATTGAGTCAAATTTCATTCTTTATGTTGATGTTTGCCAGTGCAAACTTTTTGCTGAGCAGTTTCATTTTGTTTTTGCATTGCGTAGTTCTGGGTTTTGCTGAAAGCGTGATTTTGTCAATTCTTATTTGCTTAACTTTGGCAACTAATCCTTCTTTAAAAATCTATAGTTAAAGCTGCTTTCATAATAAAATGCAGCCCCTGGTGGGAGGGTTTTCTAAGCTTATTTTCTAGATGATGCCCTCCAAAAAAACAGTATGTGCCAATGTTTTAGTTCACTAAACAGAAGCCTTTGAAGTTTTGCATGAAACAGAGGGTTTAAAGAGAAAAATAAAAAAGAGAGCAAAGACAGAATGGGACATTCAGACAGATTGTGACATTTTAAGCTTTTGGCTGAATAGGTGAACAAACTGTTTAGAGTGATTCAATCACCATCTGTTGAAAACATGGCATCATTTCGTTTCAGGTTTATTTTCAGAACACAAAAATAGTTATTACAGGCTTTGGACAAACTTGCCTGTTTCTGATGTGTTTTATGTCAATGATTCATCACCAAGTTTAATTGCACACTGGACCTAGTTACCATAAAGTTGTGAATCTTCAAATTGCTTCCAGATTCCAAAATGAAAAATGTGAAAACTTGTTTTTGTTATTACCTCAAGCAGTTATTTATACCTAACCTGACAGTAAATTACTTTCACTTGTGTCATTTAGACAGGTTGATTTAGTCATATTAAATAATATTTCTGATTCTAATAAAACTGGTAAATTTAGATGTAACCTCACAAAGCATATTTTAGATTACCTGACAAAACATTTTTAACCATGAAGGGGGAAAAAAACAACAGAAAAAAATATCTAAATCTGCAATGGAATTTAAGAGGAAGTGAACTAGAGTAAAACATTGGACATTTCTGTAAAGGGTTCAGTAAATGTCTCAGTGTCTGCAGTTGAGATGGGAGGCAATATATCATACTTACAGTACTTTAGTTGACAAGAAGTTCCTATTTTATTTTATAGATACAAAAGTCTAGATGCACTGGGAGCAAATATTTCTCAGAATCTCAGAGAGCCTGATAGTCTGTCACTTGAATCAAATTCATGTCAGTTCTGATCTGATTTCATACTGAGGTAAAGTGTGAAGGTCATTAGAGTGAACATGATGTCCATGGAATTGAATGTCCAGCCACTGCAGGCAAAGAAGTACACACATCTTGAAGGGATACAGCCTTAAAAATCCCTGAAATGTTCTGCAGCATTGCTCTGAAAAGACCATTTTGAATCTTTTCAGAGTGTAATTAACAGAGAAATACAAAAATGATTCTGAAAATGATTCACCAATGTTGTTCTAAAGCAATATGGCTTTCTTTGTTCAATGGAGCAAAATAATACTTTTTTGTTGAATATCCTGGCAATTCTTTGCATATAATGAAAGTGAATGAAGACAAGTTCTATATATCTCCAATATTTCATGGACACCATAAAACTATCATAAAAAAAGGATTCATACTGCTCTATATTCAAAGTCTTCTGCAGTCATTAGATAGCTTTATGAGAGAAATTTAAGTCGTTATTCACTGAAAATCTTGATATCCATCCTCACTCAGTCACTGGCTTGTTCATGAGAAAAAGGTTGATTCATTTATTAAATGAGTTATTTAGAAATGTATTCAATCATTTTAGAACACAGGAGGATCATCAGTGAATAGCAACTAAAATGTCACACACAAAAAAAATTGAATATGAAGCATAAGCCATGTAAGTTATTAAATTATGATTTTTCTCTTTTTTTTCTCTCCATTGTTATAGAGCTAGGCAGTCCCAATAATTGTTCACTTTCATTATATGGAGAAAAAAATCATCATACTATTCTCAAATCAGACTTAAACAAGACGTGAATGAACAAAATTATGAAATTATTTTAATTTTAGTGTGAACCACCCAACATACTCTCATGGTAATTCATTTTGTTTGATCTGCTTAAGCCTCACTGAGGGTTAGGTTCAGGGGTAGACCTTCATGTCATGTTTTTCAAGCTAACTCATATGAGTTTGCCACCAATTTGGCAAAACCAAATTAGCTACACATAAGATATGTTTGGAACTGTTACTTCCACCCATCTTAAGCTCCCTCCCTTAAACCATCATTCCAAAAAACAAAACCTTCCCAACAGTCATCACACAGCAACTTTCAATGTGTTCTTATAACATTTAAATATATCGAAAATAAATTCTTTCTCAATATTTCATCAGCTGAAGTTTCAGGAATTTATATTTTCTATTAAAATTAAAAGACCTAAAGGCACCAAACTAAAAAAAATCTAATTAGAGCATACTTACAGGTGCTCCTGGTAAGTAATCAAGCTTCGAGCTAATTTCAATGTTAAATCAGAGCATCTGCTACTTGACTCTGAAAACAAAAAGCTATCAGTGCACAACACAATAATTCATCCCATTAACATCATTTCTCCATTTACAACAAATAGGCACAAAAACGACTTTAAAACAGCACATTAATGGCTACTTGACAAGTAATATATATTTTGTTTTAGAAAATAATTTAAGGTTATCCTGGAGGAAATGTTTAACTGTCTCAAATTAGCGAGGAAGTGTTGTGAGGCACCCATTATTGTGCTGAGCACAAACACGGCTGCAGAATGCACCGCCAGCACAGGTTCACAAGGGAAAAGAAAGAGACTCTAATTGCTATTCAGATTTCCCCTTCTTCATTCACCAAACTCTGCATCGCACCAACCACCATCCATGAGGAATTCTAAAGTAGTAACAATGACTTTGCTATTCAGTCCACCATTGAGCAGAGGACACAGCCTTCATTATATGCATCCGATAAAAGCTTGTGTCTGTTTTAATGAGTGAAAAGTTTGAGAGGTGAAGACCTATTTTCATAGAGCGCACCTGCCATCCTCCGCTTGATTGGCAGGCTCATACAAATGGGCCAGAAGACCCAGTTTCAATCCAGCAGAGCGAGGTGTTGCAGATCAGCAGTTCTCTCTTTCGGATGTGTGTGTGTGTGTGTGTGTGTGCTGTACAGATGCAGTCTGCAAGTTAAAACTCAATGCAGAAACCAGCTAAAAATAAGACTAAAGTTACCGTTTACTGTTGGCTGGCAGGCATGATATAAACAACTAATACAAGAAGTTAAATTACAATGAGCCTTTGCTATGATACCCAGGTGCAATGGCCCCTTAGTCAGGGAGTATTAAAAAGTCGAGCGTTTTGGGTGATAGTGTCCCACTCCCCAGCAGAGTTCCAGGTGTTATCAGCTGGTACTAAAGCCCTTTAATTAAGACCATCTATCATCATTAGCTTATGGTCGGACAGCCACTACTTTCGTTAATTAACTCTTAGAGATTCTCACGAACTGTATTAAGCCCAATAGGAGATTCCTTTGGGTAGTGTCTTCACAGAAGCATAAGCTTTGTTCTATGTACATAACCCCAGGAAAACTGGGACTGTTAGTGGTTTCATGAAATGCATATATGGTAGTTACCGAGAGTGTTCTGATTGATATATATGTAGGAATGATGTCAGAGTTACAAAAGCTGTCAAAAGTTGCATCATGTAAGCGGTATTGTGTTTATGGACCTGAATGGTGTTTGCCCCGCATTACAATGAGATGCATCAATATTCAGCACCATGCAATATTTATGCACTCTTAGCCTTATTTGCTGCTGATATCAGCATTTGCTTTTGCTCTCGCACCTTGCGCACACATATAGATGTGTGGTTTTCTGTTCTACCAATGACTATGAAACATAATGGGTTCTGAAATCCACTATGTGCATTAAAGCACTTACTGTGTTTGTTTTGTCTCGCAGGGAGTTTAGTCACTGGAAAGTGAACAGCTTGGTGACAGAGAAGAGAGACTTCTTCAAAGCCCCGCTGCCTTTGGCGCCTGAGTTTTTACGCAACCTCAGGCTTCTGGGGAGAAGGCCGAGCCTTCAGCAGATCCATGAAAATCTGATCAAGAAATATGGCACTCATTTCTTGGTATCAGCCACATTGGGAGGTAAGCAAATATTTCATGAAATCTATGCTAAAGGTGAATTTGAAAAAGTTTTAAACAAGATATTTTGGTAACATGTTCAGTAAAACCTGCAATATGGGTAGTTTAATCAACATTGTGACTAAAGGTCACAAAAAAAAGTGTTTATGTCTGGTCATCATTTCTTTTTAAGTCTTTCTTTTTCTGCTTCATTTAAAATGAGACTGTGGTGTGACAAATGATATTTTAGGCACAACTATTCCATGTACTTTTTTTAATATTAGCTCATAAAAACTACAGGCATAGTAAAAGGATGAGCAAAATTTGTTTCAAATGTTTCATCAACTACCCAATGCATCTTTATATAAGGCATGTTGTACCTAATTATATTTGTATAAAAAATTGTAAGCACTCTATATGAAATGCAATGCATTATAATTCCTAAATCACACCTTTGAAGAATCTTAAAACACAATATATTGCATATTGTGTCTTAAATAACGTTTTAATGGTTGCACTTTATTTTACAGTATGTGTGCTTACATATACTTATAATGTACTTACAGTGTACTAACCCAAGAAAGTACTTGTAATATAAGGTAACTACATAGGGTAGAGTTAGGTTCAGGGTTATTACCTAGTTATTTCCTTGTAATTGTAATTAGTACAATAAGTACATAGTATGTACATGAGGTACAGGACTGTAAAAATAAACTGCTGCTGTTTAAATGTATTATACTCTTTAAATGTATCATAGCAGCAATTTATACAAACATACTGAGGTATACTAAAAATCATGACAATATATTAAGAATTCAGTGCATTAAAGGGAACTTTTTTCAAATTTTATTTTATTAAGCACCACATTTCACTGACAATTGCACCACCAAAAGCACCACTGACACTAAAAATAAAAATAAAAATAAAAAATAAATCAATAAAATAAAATAAAAGGCACAGATTTACTTTCCATACACTGGGTCTGTAATCCTTGGAATAAGTTTAGCCATTATCAGACAGTATTTTTCTCTTCTCCCTCTGGCACCCACATAATAAGTAGGGCAGCATGTCCCAGTGGTGGATTCGAACCTTTCAATGTGTCTCAAGCAAAATGTTGCATGTTACCTACACTAATTATGATGTCATTTATTAGTGGATGTATGAAGCAAAGCTGTAAACTTCAGAGACAGGGAAGACGAATGAAGTGGTAAAGCTACAATGAATGCTGGTAATTAACGACTCAAAGCAAAGGAAATGGGGGGAGCGTGCTATTGCTTGCATACTAATCAGACTGAAATTAATAACACCACTCAAGCTCCACATTTACAGGTACAGGACATGCTCCTCGACTCAGACAACATTTATCTGAATTTCAGGCTTAGAATCAGATCAAAAATAACATTTACTAAAAATTGATCTTCAAAAGAAATATGTGGTTTTAACAACCTCCCTTTGGGTTAAACTCTCTTTCGTGTGTGCCCTTTACCTTCCTTCAAAATCATTATTGCTTCTCTGCCTTAACTTCTGTGATTCATATCTAACAATTCCTTGAAAAACTTGAAAGGTATAGGCTATGTTAGTATACTTTGACAGTACAACCAGAACTCACTGCCATTTTGATGAACATTGTCTTTGGACATATATTTCATCTCATGGTTTGGTTTCTGCATGTCTCTTTCCTAAGGAGAGGAGTCACTCACGATCTTCTTGGACAAACAGAAGCTGAGCAAAAAGTCAGAGGGCAACGGAAACAGCTCCGTGGTCTCCTTAGAAATCTTGCACCAACTGGCGGCGTCGTACTTCACAGACAGAGAGAGCACCCTGCGAAGACTTCACCACCTGCAGATCGCTACATCTGCCATCAAGGTAACAGATGACACGACTTCTTCCTGTTTGATCCAACCTAGACTCATTGAAAAGAATGTTTCTGTGACCACATTTCTGCAAAACATTCTAAAGATAAAGATGCTGCTTCTTGCTAAAATGTTCAGTTGGTGGCACTAAGAGCATGTTTAGTATTCTCCAAAGCAGGTGAATGTGAATCTGGCAACATGAATTTTATTATTTTGGTTGTTGTACGTATTACGCAGTTTGGAAATAAAAGGTCCAGTGAGAGGGACCAGCAGATTAATGCTTTATCGCTCTTGAAAATAACATACCACCAATACTAAACCGAAATGATAATGCTAACAAAAGCAAATGATAGATAAAAATAGATTTAACATGTCATTTTAGCTTGCTTCAACAAGTATTTGAGCTCTTTAATGGAGTGAATTCTAAAGAACTCTAGACTCGTACCCAAGCGCTCTAAATTGCCAATTCAATGCTGTACCAGGTGAGCTAATTAGCAAGTTTACTATTAGAAAAGCTATACATATGGAGCTAGTAATGTGCTGCAAATAATTATTTCATTAATAGATGCCCCTGTAATTATAATTTGTATGTAAAAGAAACAAAAGGTAACAAGTCTTTATGTTTAATGCATTAAAAAAATAGTTTTAATGCATTAAAGGAAAACTCCACATTTTTTCCGTATTTCACTATGTTCTTCCCTCAACTTAGACGAGTTGATACATATCTGTCCCCGTCTCAGTGGTTGTACTGACAGAAGTGAGAGGGAGAGGGAGCATGTGAGTTTTCAGGAGTGATGGTATTACTGCGCCGAGCACGCTGCGAAGTGCTCTTCCGCCATATGTTATATCATCTTTTATCCGCTTCAAAAATCGCCACGTTTTATTTTGTGTCAACATACTTACTCATGTAACAGTCTTTAAATAGAGAAAACATGGAAGTGTTTGGTTGCTTCTAAATCCATGCCTGTCTGGTACCGAAGGAATGAATGGAGCTAAGCTAAAGCTAACATAGTGGAGCTGCGCGCAAGAGCAATAAAGCGCATGCATTGAGATGGGACAGATATGTATCAAAGTTGAGGGAAGAACATAGTGAAATTTCCTTTAAATATGCTTTGTAATGCACTTTATAATGCATTGCACATTGTCCTGAAGAATTATAACAACAGTTTGACATACATTATAACACTTATCAATTTATTGTAACACTATGCATTTTTTAAATTCAGTTATAATTTTTTAGGACAACATATGTATGACAACACACATTATGAACAAATATGAAGCACTAATAAGCCTTTAAATGCATTATACATAAAGGCTTTAAGCAAAGTGTTACCGAAATAAAAGTTGTTGGTGTTTTACTGCCACTAGTAATGCATTGAGAATATTTAATGCATTATATTTAGTAAATTTTTTGTTTTCAGAAATGTGGGTAAAAGTATGCTTTTTCCAGTTGACCTCTTGGTTTGATTTAGCTATTAATTCAAATCTGTGTACTTTAAAGGTTTTCCTGTTCTCTGTTGTTTACGCATGCTGATTACCGCTTATCAATCTGATTTGTACGTACTTTTACTGTTCTAGGCATTTGAAATGTATGTTTGTTGCCATGGTAAATCTTTAGCAATTAAGGCCCCGATGCCATTTCCATGATGTGTCAAGTGGCTCTCGGTCTTACTCACAGCTGCTGAGTGGGTGTAGAAATGCTGGTGACTGCAACATCATGATTCCTTCAGAGGGAGCTCTGCATAAAATTATGCTGCTGTACTGAGACAAATATCATTGACTTTCAATCAAGATATGCACCTGCATGCATACAATACAGTTTTATATGAGGTTATTTTTCTGTTGGGGTAGGATATGCTTTTTCAAATTCTCTTAAAGCATATTTTTAAGTTGCTAAAGGATTCTAATGCGTTTTGTATTGATGTATCACCTTTTTTAATACTTAGGACTGCTTTACATGGTAAGCAAGAAAAAAATTGATGACAAAATGATCTTTTGTTAATTCGTTTATAAGCTTTTGCTTAGTATTTATGAACTACTAATTACATCAACACATTTTTACCGCAATCGATCCAAAGCACACTCACCAACGTTGCAAAAGCTGATCGTGCAGTTTTCCTGATGCACTATACTGTGATTGTCTTTTGTCAGTCATGCTAATGCTGGCTAGTCAAAATGAAACATGCCATTTTCAAAGCTCTGTCAAAGCCAAACTTTCTACACTCTGCATTTACTCCTGTGATGAAGAGTTTCAGCCTCAAAAAATGTGTGTGAAATGAAAGCAAGATGACACAGGAACAGGAGCAGTGGCTCTGTTGGAAGATAATGACTTTCTCTTTGGGCTGCGATGTGCTTTCATTAGCCTGAGCTTTCCCTGTGCAACATCGGCGGAGAAGTTCAATTGAACACGTACTGTTTCATTTCTATATGACCACGGACACAGAGAGTCATCTGCATTTATATGCAGCAAATATACACTTGATGTGAAGCTCTTTGGATCGGGATTACAAAATACATCACGCTATTCAAATTAGCATAGATGTACCATTTTGTAAACATATCCTTCTCACGCATGAGAAAAGTGTCCATGGTAACAATAAAGCGCACTTTGTGACAGACAGACCTCATCAAATCATTTCGGTGAAATTGTTTTGGTGTACAGAAGTGCTTTCAGAGAGCCCTCTAGCATCGCTTTAGGGAGCAGTCTGTCCTGCCAGGTGTGTTTGTCAGGGGAGAGCTAATGAGACGTTACGGGGCTATAGGGCCCACCTTTGACTGCTATCTTCCTGCACCCTGTGTGCAAATCAGCCTGATGAATTGGGCACCACAGCAGAAGTGGGTTATAGCGGGCTCATCAATAATGCCATAAAGGATGATCAATTACACCCTCCACTCAGAAACGAAGAGCTAAAGCACACCAGGAAGCAGCTTCTGGGGGACATCACTCTGCCTTTGTGTAATCAGATACCACTTAAGACCAAAAATAGCCTGAGATCCCAAGGTAGGTTTAGCAGTGATCAGATTTTGCAAGAACAAACAGTCTTGAGATTAGCCGGTCTTCATGGATCAACAAGACTCTGTTGGCTCAACGGTAACATTTACACTGCTATGGAGATTCGAAATCACCATTTCATAAAGTTAACCGATCAGTCCAGATCTACAACTAGATATGAAGGTCTCTCGCCCTTCTCTGTAATATAACCATTTGTCATAATGACATACTATTAACAGTCACCTCTGTGTAGGACACGGAGTTACCGCCAAAGCTACGGCCGAGTACATGAGACGCATATAATTGTAAAGACCATGTTAAAAGACTAGGTGCATGTCATTAAAGGTGACACTTCTTTAAACGTGTAAGGACATCTACTTGTCCAAAGGGTATTTGAGTAAAAAAATCAAAGACAGTATAACATTACACAGAATCAATACAAAACATCCAAAAAGTAGCATTTTTCTGTATACCATGCAGAAAAGTTTTTTTTTTTTTTGTTAAAATACAAGAGCTATGCTTGGTTCTTTTAAACTTTCTGTCTATGAGCCAATGCTAAAACACCCCGATAGTGTTTCATGCAGTAATATTTAGCAATACTGCAACAGTAAACACCAAATCTACAGTAAAACAAACACACACACACAGACAGATACAAGTGTAATCAAAACAATAACAAAAAAGAAAGAAAGAAAAATGACTATTACATACTGGCACAGTACAACTAGTTTGATTCCAGAAAAAGAAATGTCTCTGACGACATCAGAAAGAATGTGCAATGCACCAATGACTCATATGAGCTGATTATTTTTACTGAATCAAAGACATAGAGTGTAACCAGTTTACTATATGATTATTAAACAAATGGCATTAAGCTGAGAAGAAAATAAAAATGACTATAAAATTGACTATTATGAGCTGTTTTTTTAATGAATCAAAAGCATACAGCATTACCAGTTTGCTACGACTGCCAAACAAATAATTCTTATTAGCTGTTTCTGGCATAACCAGTTTACTACAAACTTTATTACCAAACAAATGACTCTTATGATCTATTACTAGCAAACAATTGACTGTTATTGTGTAGGCCAGCTCTTTTTAGTGAATCAAAAACAGACATGTTGACCAGTTTACTACAATTGCTAAACAACTGACTTCAATTATGCTTAAATTCTTTTTAGTGAAAATTAAAACAAATAATTAATGCCATTTGTTGAATTGCTTTTACGAGACTACATTGGAGTTCCATATAAATACTAGGGTGCCTGAATATGGTGAACAATCATAAATGTAATGGTGACTAAGGAACATTGTATTGACTGCTACAGTGCTATTTTATAAGGGTGAATTCTATATCATAATTCTGTCTGAGCGCAGAATGTAAATGACCACCAGTATTTAAGCGTTGGAGCTCAGAACCCTGCACCATTTATGTCAAGAGCCACCTCTAGATAGCTGGCACTGGTCAAGCGACCTGACAGTGCCGTATAATCAACATCAGCTGTCATATTCAATGAAGCTCAGAATCTGCACTTAAAATTCTGTCACATGTCATGAACTCCTAAACTGCTTTCAGAGAGTGCATCTGCAGGCTTTAGCCAACTGTGCCTTCCACAGCAGAGGCAGAGACATTTTTGACAAATGAGTCAACTTGATATGCATTCCTCTAGCATCTCAATTGACAAAGAATAGACTGCACTCTGTGGTCTGTGGGAGATTTTAGGGCCTGTGGATGATGTGAGATGTTACAGAAATGGAGAGGAGAGTACTGTACCGCAGGCATTCATTTCCTTTGTTATGCCCTTAAGAAAAGCATGCAGAGGAAGCCGTGGAAACACAACTCCGGTAAATATAAGATCAACAACAAAACATGACACTCTCTGTGGAGGCAGGGTGGAAAATGTGGGATTTCAGTGTTAGCCGGTTATTTTGTCAGGTATGATATCATTCCTTAAATGGATGTCAATATTAAGCACCGCTGATAAAACATACACACAATTGGAGAGGAAAAACAGCAGGGTGACAGGTAAACAAGAGATTTGGTTAGGCTTAGCATGGAATTGCTAGCCGTACGTGTTTATTCATTCATACTGGGTAACATGACATTGTGTGTGCGTGTGTGTATATGGGTGTACATACTTTATTCAGTAAAGATGCATTCAGTTGATAAAGGGTTGTTTGATTTTTATTCTTATCAAAGAAAAACAAAACAAAATATAATTTCTAAAGGATCCTATGACACTGAAGACTGGAGTAATGCCTGCTGAAAATGCAACTTACAAAGTAAATGATATATTAAAATTTTAAATAGTTATTTTAAATTATAACAATAATTAACAATATTGCTGTTTTATTGTAGTTTGAATCAAATAAATGCAGCACTGGTGAGCTTAAGAGACTTCTGATTACGTTTCATATAAATCACAGCCCTAATATATAGTTCTCTCTCTATGTAACCTACTGTATATGTTAGGCTCAGTATAGGAAAACAGCTATCACCGCAACAACATGAGCTGTTCATGCTTTAGAAATCATTGGAATGATTTCCTCGTGAAGAATGCAGGTTTTGTGAAGACTGTTATACGGATTAGTGTCTGATTTTATGCATGAGGTAAACAGCCTGGAGTCCTATCGGGATCAGAGCAATTGAGCTGCAATAAGCAATCATAAATGACAAGTGATCTAATGAGATGCTGCAGTGGGACAGGGTGCGGAGGAGGGCATGTGTGCGACACTTCAGAAAAGAGACAGTTGTTCATAAATTAATGATAAAGCATGCATGTGTGCGCGGAAATTGTGATAAATGTTGATGTTCTTGAACTAAAAGTATCATTATCATACAGACTTCATGCAATCTCCTTGTTTCAACTGAGATTTTACATTATCCAAAGATTTTTATGTAATATTAATATGTGTGCATTTATGTGGTAATAAATAGTGACATAAGAAAAAGAATTAAAGTGAAAAATGTGCATTAATCAATGACTCTAACTCATGACTTTAACGCTGCATACATAAACAGCTTACAGCAACACGGAAATAATTCTTCATCATAACATCGACTGAAGAATATTCAAAATCCAACAGAGAAAAAACACTCAAGATAAATAGAGGTTACTCATTTAAGAGGAAAGAGAGAAATGAAATATTCAAACTAATGATTATGGCGTTATGAGGACATGGTCCCAAATCCTTTGCATTTTTCTGTTGGATTAGTTTTGGATTAGCTACAGCATTTCATTTTGAGACAAAGACCTGATAATGATGTGTAAAATCACAAATTTTATGACAACTGCTGTCAAAACACAGGCGACACCAAGCTTCCAAAAGCGGTTGGGCGAAATTTGATAGAAAATTAATAATAAAAAAAAAAGCTATCTGTGCTGGTGAAATATTTGCAAGAAATGTCAGGTATATCATAGCATTTTACAGGTTTTAAACATTGACGGCATTTTGTCTATGCAGGAAATAGATGCTTTTATTTTAAAAAGATCTGTCTTTGGAACACATTTATGGAATTCATAGCCCTGTTACCCTGTAAACAGAATTAATTCTGCAGGATTAGAAAAACTAGGCACCTAATAAAAAATGTATGCTCTAACAATGCATTACTAACCGAATCTACTCTAGTGATATAGTGTCTATAAGTGCACATAATAAAAAAACACTTCAGTACTAAACAGCTTAGGTTATGATAATATCCCGTTACACTCACAAACATGTTTTAGTGCCAGTGTTTCAAGCTTTGTATTGGCCACAATTCAATGAGCTTTGTTAAAAATTTGAGACGAGTAGTTTAACAAGGTAACCGCAAATGCTTTTTTCACATCATTTGAAACCATGAATATGTTGTTGTGACATTTTACAACACTTACTGATTTTGTGAGCTGTCAGGTTTGTAAACGAGTGGTTCTTTTGAACAGGCAAAACAATTTGCAATGAATTGATTGAAACAAACATGTTGAAGACACGCTGAAGTGATTAGTGAGTTTAGTGAAATTACCCTAGTCACACTCATTCGCTAAATCAATGTTTCACCAGAGAAAAATGAACACAAAATGAATAGACTAGCAAGAGAGAATATATGTGTATATGTATATATATATATATATATTGTATATAAAGTATATGTTTGTGTCGAAATTATTAAAATATTGCATTTATACACACTGTATTCACTGTATTTTGTTGATTTATTTATTTTTTGAATGACTCTTTTTATAATTATTGAATTGTTGATGCTTACTAATGCTTAATGTATTTATCCAGCAATTTACAAGTGCTTTATCTCATTAATTAATTGATTTCTCAAGACACACTAATGGAAAGGATCTCCATTAGGACCATCTATTTTGTTTCACACTCAATAAAAAAAAAAGGTTCTGGAAAATCACCCCAGTATCCCAAGTCCCATCTGAAATGCCAGGTCAGACTCACATTATTTTAGAATCATAAAAGTCTCTTTATATTTAACACTAGGGTCTGTTAACAAAACTATGCCACTGCACACGGCTCACTGCTCTCTAGATTTGAAATTAATAATGCATTGGGACCTAATGCTGCAGTCAATTTACTATTTCTATGGCGCTCTGCAAAGTGAGCATTTTTTGGAGAGCTCTGACATGCTGAAATGGGCTTTGGTGACATTTAGATATTGACTCTGGCTTATTGCACAGGCGTGCTGGTTTGTTTTAGACAACGGCATATGCTCAGCACTCTACAGCTTCTGAAGAGGAACAAACAGGTGCATGATTTCAACGATAATAAGGCATTAAAATATCTCCTTGTTTCCTAGGTAACGGAGACCAGAACGGGGCCTCTTGGATGCAGTAACTACGACAGCCTGGATTCCGTCAGCTCCGTCTTAGTGCACAGCCCAGAAAATAAAATCCACCTGAAAGGTATGACAGCTGATGTGGTATTCAGAAGATCAACACTGCACCTATGTTTGGAAGTATTTGTATCAACTGCCCTGGTGATGATGCACAGTTTTTTTAAGATGGGCAGATAGATAGATACATAGATGACTGAAGCGGTTTTAAGTCCCCTAAATGCAGAACATTGAGGCAAATTACTTCCAGGCACACACAGTATCAGTAAACTGTTGATTAATGCTAATGGACCCTTATTCAGAATAAACAGAATAAATACAATGGAAATTTCAACATGAAAAATTAAATTAAATTAAAGCAAAAAAATGAAATAGAGTAACATTAACTTAATAATAATAGTAATGAAACATATTTTTTTCCAATAAATAAAGAACATTAAAAAGATTTCCTGGTAGCTAACACTTTACAATAAGGTTCATTAGTTAACTAGTTAACATGAACTAAAATGTTAAAATACTTCTACAGTGTTTATTATCCATAGTTAATGTTAAAATATTAAAATCAGAAGTTGTGTTTGTAAGTAAGGTTTAATTGACGACGGGCCGTTGAATTATTAGAAAAATAATGCACACCCGAGGTGGTGATGCGGTCACGACATGAAGAGGGGTGGCCGTCACACCTCGGATGTGAATTATTTTTCTAATAATTCAAAGGACCGGAGTCAATTAATCCTTACTTACAAACACAACTTCTGATTTGAGACCTAGTAACCAAGGCTTGAACTGTTGATAGCAGACTAATGCACTGAATAGCTAAATTATGTGTGTGTGTGTGTGTGCGTGAGAGAGAGAGAGAGAAAGCGAGCGAGCGAACGAAAGAGAGATGTGAATTAGCCTACAAGTCTGTGCATCTCTCAAAAGTGTTCATCTAAAAAGTTTATTTTCTTCACTAACAGCGCCACTGTTACCTCGCTTGTGAGAAGTCAAGTTGTTCTTAAGTTGATGTTAAGGATAAAAGTCATCAGAGTAAGTTAGCGCAACATTAGCGCGCATGTTAATGTGTGTGCGTCAGAGAGAGAGCGGGAGAGATAGAGTAGCCTACGTGCTTGTCGTACATAATGAAACGTAAGTTTTTCAAGTGCAGACCGGAGATCTCCAAAATAGGGCGTGAACTCCAAAAATGGGAAGAACCTCCAAAATGGGGCGGTGTCTCTTCACGCAAAGACTTTCACCATTGACTGGCTTCAGCCAAGTGTTATTGACTTTTATTGAAAAATAAAACTTTATAAATTAAACCTTGTTTCTAGTTTATCTAAAATAAAGCATGTTATATAAATCAATATTCTCCTTAAGAGCAGAGGCCAGAGCTCATGGTCAGTGTTGTTAGGACTCTGTTTCTTGATATAAACGGGAATCACCAATGAGCTCTCCCCCGTGCCGGGAAAGATTGTAATCTATCGCTTTGTTTTGGGCAACGGGGGTGTCCTGGGGCTTGAAACTGGCAGGGTAGGACGGGGTAGAAAGGTTTATAATTGTTACCTTAAACCCTAATTGGTATATTTATATGTCAATCAAATTTCCTGTGGGCAGTTCTCGACCAGAATAAGTTGGCATGTGGATGAATCCAAAAGTCTGGCTGCAAAAAAACCTGTTAGGAGAAACACATCACTTGCTAATACTCATACTGTCTTCACATTTTCAACAAGCTAGTAAAGACTTACCAGAAGACAGGCATTTAGACTGCATTAATGCACCTCACACTCTCATGACCACGGTGTCACCACAAGTCAGAGGTGGTCGAAGCAACAAAAAGAAGAGAGAATGAAACAGGACTGAAAGGAGCAAAAGGGAAGGTTTTTAAGCCTCTAGCTGTTGCTAATTATACATGTGGCCTGCGCCAATTTCCACTGCTTTCTTGACATTGACATTTAAATTGTCAACCCACTTAATACTGCCATCTCCTGAAGCAAGTTTCTTGCTGCCCAGATTCGTGTAACTACTTTAATGAGCTAGCCATAGGGTCCGGCACCAAAGCTTATCTTTTGCTGAGTACTTGGGGAAGAAAATTTAGGGGAAAAGAGTTGGAGAGAGAGGAATTTGGCCTATATTTGTGCATCTTTGTACCACTTTCTACATTCTTTCATTCACTTCTTCGGGCTTCCCTGGATATTTTCAATCAAAGTGCTTGTCCTTAGAATGTAGACCTTTTAAAATTAGGACATCAAGCCGTCAATACCATAGAAGACTGAAATAATCCACAGGAAAGATTCCCGTTCCTCTCGTTCGCTTTAAAACGAGAGAGACTGTGGAGGAGGGGGCACAAGAGCAGCTATTTAGCTGTCTCCGGTATGAAAGCCATCCAAGTCAGTCTCTTTTGTGAGGCTCCCCACACTGTTGGCTCTCTACCCAGCAGAAGCCAAAGCTTAAGACGAAGGCTGCATCTAATTACGTCTCTTGTTTTTCACAATCCGACGAATACATACTGAGGAACACATCATAAATATTCACACTGGGAAGGGAATTCAAGAAGGCTGAATATGAAGGCAAAAGGCATTGATTCTTTCTTGAAGGATGTCAGACCTGGTAAAGCTGTGAAGAGCGTTTTCTCAGATAATATAATTAGCAGGTGTTCAGTGCCCACAGCTGGGCTGTGAAATCTGAATCTTTCACTTACGTGGTGGAACGGCTGGTGGATTCATGTATTCAGCACTGAATGCTTTCATGAGTAATTCATAGGTGAGTATTAATGAGGCCTTAGAGCCTTAGAAGATCACATGTACTGTATAAAAAAAATTTATAGTGGTTCTGCTCTCCAAAATATCTGGGTGGATGCTATTATCACAGTTGGTTGGGAACTTTATTAGAAATTGCATCCATTACCATTGAAAACAGTTTTGCATCTATTACCACTGAAGTACTTTTTTTTAGAAATAGAAATAGATATCTTAGGCAAGGATGCGTTTTGGGGTTTTTTTATTAGTATTGCAAAAACCTAAATTTTTGGCCCTGTTTGCAGCTGTTCCATCTTGTTACCGCTTTGTTCAAATTGCTCAAATAATCAATCATTTGTCTCCCGGGCAAATGTCAATTCTTCCTTTGCCTGCTATCAAAATATCTAATCAGGCAGGAGAAATCCGCAATAGCCGCATTGATTCCCTGTCTGCAGCGTGCCTGCAGTTCACGACAGAGGTTTACGGCCGAATGACCTTGCCATGGAGATTGTTGGTCTTTATTCATCCCATTACCCCATTACTGCGCTGACATAGCAGACCTCACCGTCCCAAATAGGACTCCCATCACTGATGCTGTTAGAGCAGTCAGGCTGCCTGCCTCTCTGACCCACTTTAAATGCTGTCTGTTTCCCAACTCAGCCTGTCCTGTATTGCTAAGCCAAATCAGGGCTGTGAAACAATAGTAATGTGTCTTCATTGCGGTGGTGTTTTGACAGTCTGGGGAAACAGAGGTATTGAAAGTGCTTTTTTAGACAGATAAAAATATTGAAAATCCCTGAATATGATAATACCCACACATATAGTATCATGTTCACAAACAGTCTAGACATCTGGTTCACCACCTAAAGTCAAGTCTTGAAATTACACTGCAGCTTGAACTTTGAAATGTTGAACTGTTTAGTGAGTATGTTATGAAATCTGTTAAATTAAAGATTAAAGATGCATTTCTCTGTACAGGTCCTTTTCAAAAAATTAGCATATTGTGATAAAGTTCATTATTTTCTGTAATGTACTGATAAACATTAGA